>JAGFNQ010002471.1:242221-358261 GCA_024364735.1 Boesenbergia rotunda | reverse complement strand
CAGTGACGTTCACCTGGATCTGACTGGTACCTGCTCGTCATGCTCAAAGCATACGAGACATCAGGACGAGTACATAACATGACATACATGATAGATCCTATGGCTGAGGCATAAGGGATCTTGCTCATGCGGTCTCTCTCCTCTCTAGAAGAGGGACCTTGAGTCTTCGAAAGACTCACGCCATGTGACATTGGCAGATTTCCCTTCTTGGAATTCTGCATGGCAAACCGTTGCAAAACGGTATCAATGTATGCACTCTGACTTAGGCCAAGCAATCTCTTAGATCTATCTCTATAGATCTTAATGCCTAGAATGCAGGCTGCTTCACCTAAGTCCTTCATTGCGAAACAAGTCCCCAACCAAGTCTTCACAGACTGTAGCGAAGGATGTTGTTCCAATGAGTAGTATGTCATCTACATACAAAATAAGGAAGACAACTGTGCTCCCACTAACCCTTTTGTAGACACAAGGTTCATCTTCATTCTTGATGAAACCAAACTGTTTGATTGCATCATCGAATCGAAGATTCCAGTTCGAGAAGCTTGCTTTAGTCCATAAAGGGACTTATGCAGCTTGCATACTCTACCAGTATGCTTTGGATCTACAAAACCCTCAGGTTGTGTCATGTACACTTCCTCGAGGAGGTTTCCATTCAGAAACGCAGTTTTGACGTCCATCTGCCAGATCTCATAATCGTGGTATGCTGCAATAGCAAGCATGATCCGAATGGACTTAAACATCGCTACTGGAGAAAAAGTTTCATCATAGTCAATACCATGAATTTGCTTGAAACCTTTAGCTACCAGTCTACCCTTATAGGTATGAGTAAGTCCATCCATGTTAGGCTTTCTCTTAAAGACCCACTTACACCCAATGGGTTTGACCCCTTCAGGTGGATCAACCAAGGTCCAAACTTGGTTAGTGTACATGGATTCCATTTCGGATCTCATGGCTTCCAGCCATGACTCAGAATCTGGGCTCATCACAGCTTCCTGATAGGTGGTAGGCTCATTCTCAATGATCATAACGTCATCATGGTCAGGCAAGAGAAATGAATATCCCTCAGGCTGACGACGTACCCTATCAGACCTGCGAAGAGGTAGGTCTACCTGAACAGGTTGTTGTTCCACAACTTCTTGTGTAACAATCTCATCCACAATTTCTTGTGGTTCCTGTTCAGTATCCATCAAGGGCTCAGTGCTATGGTCGTTGTCTTGAACTTCTTCAAGATCAAACGAACTCCCACTAGTCTTTCTAGAAACAAAGTCCCTTTCTAGAAAGACCCCAGTCTTAGCAACAAACACTTTGTGTTGACTGGGAATGTAGAAGTAATATCCCTTAGTTTCTTTGGGATATCCCACGAAATAGCACTTATCGGACTTGGGTCCCAGTTTGTCTGAGACTTGACGTCTAACGTAAGCCTCACAACCCCAAACCCTCATGAAAGACATCTTGGGACTCCTCCCAGTCCATATCGTATATGGTGTCTTCATGACCGCCTTTGATGGAACACGGTTAAGTGTGAACGCTGCCGTGTCTAGAGCATATCCCCAAAAGGATATAGGAAGATCTGCGTGACTCATCATAGATCGTACCATATCTAATAAGGTACGATTCCTCCTTTCGGATACACCATTCCACTGTGGTGTCCCAGGAGGAGTGAGTTGAGATAGAATCCCACACTCAGCTAAATAGTCACGAAACTCATGGCTCAAGTATTCTCCACCTCGATCTGATCGAAGTATTTTAATACTCTTGCCGAGTTGGTTTTGTACTTCATTTCTGAATTCTTTGAACTTTTCAAAGGACTCGGACTTATGTGTCATCAAGTACACATAACCATATCTACTGAAATCATCAGTAAATGTGATGAAGTATCTATAACCACCTCGAGCAGCAACATTGAAAGGGCCACATACATCAGAATGTATGAGTCCTAACAAATCTGTTGCCCTCTCGCTATGTCCACTAAAGGGAGTCTTAGTCATCTTGCCTAGAAGGCATGACTCGCATGTCTCATATGATTCAAAATCAAATGAATCCAGCAATCCATCCTTATGGAGCTGGACAAGCGACTCTCATTTATGTGGCCTAAGCGACAGTGCCAGAGATAGGTTGGGTTCAACTCATTTGATCTCAACCTCTTGGTACTTACATTATAGATAGGGCGTTCTAAGTCTAGAATGTAGAGTCCGTTGATAAGATCTGCACTACAATAGAACATTTCATTTAAATAGACTGAACAACATTTGTTCTTAATTATAAATGAGAAGCCTTTCTTGTCTAGACAAGAAACAGAAATTATGTTCTTAGTAAGTGCAGGTACATAACAACAATCATCTAGTTCCAGTACAAGCCCAGAGGGCAGAGATAGAAAATAAGTTCCTACAGCAACAGCAGCAACTCGTGCTCCATTGCCTACTCGTAGGTCCACCTCGCCCTTTGCCAATGCCCTGCTATTTCTTAGCCCCTGCACATTGGTACAAATGTGAGAAGCACATCCAGTATCTAATACCCATGATGTAGAAATAGAAAGGTTGACTTCTATAACATATATACCTGAAGTAGAAGGCTCGCTTCTCTTCTTCTTAAGATCCTCCAGGTATACCTTGCAGTTCCGCTTCCAATGCCCTGCCTGCCCTTGATATAATTGCTTGAGGTGGTCAATCATATCGTAAGCATTCATGTTCTCGTGTTGCTTCTGAAGCTCAGAGGACATGCAGCATAGCATTAGGCACGACACGTCTAACGCGTCGTCTTGATGCTTCTGATGAGCATCTCTAACGCTACGGATGGCTGAGGGTGGTGGTGCTTCAGGAACTGCTTGCTCTAGAACGTACAGCTTACGTTCCTGTTTGAGGACTATCCTCAAGTTCCTGTATCAGTCCAGGAAATTAGCTCCAGTGAGCTTGTCCTTCTCAAGGACAGATCGCAGAGAGAGAGTATTCGCGTTTGAAGACATGGCAATCTACAACAGATAAATGCAGAGAATAAATATCATATTCTAGTAATCATCTAATTAGGCCTTTAATTAAATGATGCTCCCACTAAATTATAGGAATTTTGGTGGAATCAAGTCATTGGAGTGGCCAAACCACACTACTAGATCCGTACCAATTTACTATAATTTATGTGGGACAAGATCCACATCATACTATGCCTTGAGTTAGCTTTGGCTAAATCGCCCAAGACTTAGTATGATCGGTAGATAACTAATTTATCAATTACATCTCTATGCAACTCTTGTTTATAGGATCAAGAATTAACATTTATGAATAATCTTGAGTTAGCTTTGGCTAAATCGCCCAAGACTATTGATAAATGCGATCTTGTCCTACCTTTCCAACTATTGGAATACGCCTATAGCTTTACTCGATCCAATTGAGTTAACTAGTTACTCAATCTGATTGAGCTCGATCTAACCCGAGCCGTGATAGGCGGGACCAAGGTTGTCCCTCCGCATCCTACCAAGATTAAATGCGTTGCTCTGCTTTGGCAGAATCGACAAGCGCATATGATCGAGGTAGTGATGGGTATCAGGACCCGGTAGGCGTTTACGAGTCGAATCGATTTTAGATCTAATCTAATCGAGGATGTGCATCACATCTAGGCATTTATGAAATCTAATTTAATCCTAAATGTGTATTAAGTGCACATCAAAATGTGGTTCCCACATTACTTGTGCATCTCATACACTTAAGTTTATTTTTACTATTCTACATTATCATGCATCATATACATCACAAGCATAGCAATAATAAAATAAACTTAAGTGACTTGGTCATGGCCCTACTAAGACCCTCTCAAGCCAATGAGAGGATCCGATGGTCAACCTAGGTCTAGCGGCTTCTCCAAGCGCTTCCTCTTGGCCGTCTTGGTGTTGTCGGCTAGTTCTCCCGAGTCCAAGTTCTCCGGAATTTCCGTCGTCTTCACTTTTGTACATTACAAATTTTTATACTCGAGTTACATTCGAGTCTAAATATGAAATACAACAGAAATAAAATATTAAAAGCCGACACGCAGGTCGCAAACACAATACAACACGCACATGTACAAAAACGGCGCGCAGGCCGTATTATGAATTACAACACAATTTTAATCTTATTAAAAATTGGGTTTTGGGCCATGACCATCACACTACTGTACATAATTCAAAATTATGTAATTTTACAGATTTTATATAATTTTTCTACTGATTTTTAGAAATTTTCGAGTCACAACTCCGCGGCGGTCCCGGTAAGCGGGTTTCGGGCGTAATCGCGAGACAAGGCCCCTTGCGGGGTTAGGGGCAGCGCCCCTACTCGTGAAATAACCTTCACGAGTGTCTTCTTGCAATTATACAGTGCCTTTACCCGCTGTCCCAAAATCCATTTGGGCGAAACTTGCCGTTTCGGAGAAGTTTTTTCTCGGTGGCAAAGTCTACAAGTGCTTCGCACTCGTCGCTTTGCCTCTACGAGGAAAAATACTCAAAAAATCCTAAAATTTAGAAAAATTACAGAAGCATAAAATTATCTAAATTTTGTATCTAATACAAAAAAATAAAAACCAAAACGAGCACAAGCTTCGCTCGTGGCTCTGATACCACTGTAGGGTTTTTCGGGCCGCGAAAACCGCTTTTTCGCGTCGCGGAAACCCCGAAAGCCCCAATAGAAAGGATCCGAGCGAAGAAAACCATTTCAAAAATTTACGAGTGCTCGTTTACATGCTTCAAAACCGATCTACAACCTAGATCTATTAGAGAAGAGAAAAACTACCTTCGATGCGTGCCCCACAATTCCCGCTCGCTCCTCGGTTGGTGTCGGATCTCAAGGACGCAAAGTAGCAACCCTCTAGAAGTATCCACACAAGCAAGAGAGTGGAGAGGAGAGCCCAAAAGTGTGCTAGCACTTGCTTGGGGTCTCGGCCACAAGAGAGGAGAGGGAGAGCCAAAACCAAAAACTCATTTGGAGAAGAATCAATCACACACAAGAAAAACTCATTTTGTGTGTATAAGTGGCCGGCCACCACCTTCCATAACCCCCTTATTTGAATTCAAAATTCAAATGGGGAGGTTACTTAGCCTTGATAATGATGCCAAGTCATCACTTGGTCAAGTCAAGGTGATGTGGCTTGAGTCAAGTCAAACTTGCCTCTTATGGACTTTCCATGTTTAGCCAAAGTCAAACTTTGACTTCATTATTCTCCCATGATTAGATTCATCCAACACTTGGATCAAACTCGAGTCCAACTCAAGTTGTCTAATTTGAGTCAAGTCAAACTTGCCTTTTATGGACTTTCCATATTTAGCCAAAGTCAAACTTTGACTTCATTATTCTCCCATGATTAAATTCATCCAACACTTGGATCAAACTCGAGTCCAACTCAAGTTGTCTAATTTGAGTCAAGTCAAACTTGCCTTTTATGGACTTTCCATATTTAGCCAAAGTCAAACTTTGACTTCATTACTCTCGGTCCATCATATGGACTTATTCTCCATCTATTGCTCTATGTGTGTGACCCTATAGGTTCTTGTAACGTTGGCAATGCCCTTAAACCTATTTAAGGACATAAGCAATGAGAGGTATCTAGCAACACATCATTGCTACCCAAGTTACAAGAATGTCGAGATCCAACATCACCATTGTGACTAATAATTGTGACCATCACAATATGTGACAACGTCCTTCTATCCTCGATATCTAGATTGATCTTCTATGAAGCATAGACCGTGTCATCCTCCAATCAATCTATGTGTCTTGAACTCCAAGTAGACTCACTATAATCAAATAAGCTCAATATCTCATATTGCCTTATTTGGGCATGGCCATGCACTTAGTGATCTCACTCTATCAAGACTATGATATCTCTCCCGTCATATAGGAGGGATAGATCCCATCTACATCACTCACATCCCTCCGCATAATTTGTTACATACCCAGTAATCGCCTTTATAGTCCACCCAGTTACGGGTGACGTTTGACGAAACCAAAGTACATAACTCCTTATGTAGGGAACTATAGTGACTTCAGGTCTAAGGACTAATAGTCATACTAATAGTCACATGAGAAAGTATATGACACTCATATAACGATCCATGATACTTTCTCATGGCGGGCCATTCAGTATACATTCCCTAATGTATACCCATGTGTCAACTTGATATCTCATATCCA
The DNA here is from genome assembly GCA_024364735.1 of Boesenbergia rotunda. Lineage (NCBI taxonomy): Eukaryota > Viridiplantae > Streptophyta > Magnoliopsida > Zingiberales > Zingiberaceae > Boesenbergia > Boesenbergia rotunda. Next base: position 352,109 of record JAGFNQ010002471.1, on the reverse strand, counting down.
TGACTTGTGAGATCAAGTCATCATGTTGACCTACATGCTAGTCTCTATGCATTAACATTGTCCTTGAATGTTAATACTTGACTAGGAATAATTAAAAGTAGTGTTCTCTATATCATCTCACTATCGATTCAACTAATCGATTGATATAGATAAGAACCTTCTACTCAAGGACGTTATTATACTAAGTTATTTGGCACCAATACACATAAGTACAATAACCATAAGAAATGCCTTTATATATAAGAAATATATATACAAGAATATGATACAATAAGTCCAAAAAAGTAATCATCATATGATTGGCTCTAGGGCTCTCACTAACAAAAACTAGGCATGACATCACGACACGATATCAACTCATACTAGCATAATGCTAATAACATAACAAGCGTACTTAAGATGCGGAAAATGTTAAACATGACAAAGAACTAATTCATTTAACATTCTTAATAACATGTCCTCTTAATGCAAGTTCCCAAGGTTCTTTCATTCTAAGTTTCCACCATCACACACTCCACCATCATCCCTGCCACTTCCGCTACTCTATTTTACCTTTGCCTTTATCTGCAGTATAAGGAAAAATGAAACTATATGTATAAAGCTTAGTAAGTACCATCCTACTCACAAAACAATGCATATTTCGAAACTCATGATTTTAAAAAACACATGTAGAAAAAATATATCATGCTTGTCATTCATTCTTGCTGAAACATATAATCTAAACAAATATCATGGCATACTCATCATACTAAGCACATGAACTAAATCATATTCTTATAACTAAATTCACATAGCATTCTTAGAATTTGACTGAACTAATCATGGTCTTAAAACTGTTCTCACTTAAAGCTATTACTGAACTTTTGAAACTTATACATATAATAAGTGAAAATAATAATCATGCTGCTGTGGGCCCAGCAATGTGCTGCTAATGCGCGCATCCTTAAATAGATCCGAGGTAGCTAATCCCGAACCCATTAGGGTACTACTACTAGGCAAACTACGAGCCTAGGGGCAACTTGGAGCCCACCCATGGACGAACTAGAGTCCAAGCACATGCCATAAAAAGTAAAATACTTTCATAAATATTCTTTTCTTTAACCTTGCATCTACTAGGCGATCTAGAGCCTAGGGGCGATCTAGGAGCCCACCCAATGGACGAAATAGGGTCCATAAACATGAAGCAAGGGTAGCTAACTTCATAACATGCTAAAACTCATATTAGAGCTTCTTAACATTTTCTCGAGCACCTTGCGTGCCTAAAAACTCCCCTTTTTCATTTAAGGACACTTCCTAGGCTCTCGACGGTGCGTCTAAACCTCAAACTAAAGGGGGAAGCACGTCCAGCCCGTCTAGTGGTGCCCTTAAAATCGGTAGAGGAAGTTAATCTGCACTTATGGGCATAAACTTGTAATTAGATAAACTAGGACAATCAATCATACGAACGAAGCTACTTATACCGCAGGTGAGGGGTACTTACATCCTGCGCTTGTTCTTACAACTCTAGGGCGTAGGGTTTAGGGAGAGGGAAGGTCCTTGGAGTCTCGGAGAGGTTCCAACGAAGAACAAGATCCCCTAGCGTGCCCTCCTTCTTGAATCCACCTACCACAAGCCTTGGACTCCTCCTTGCTTTGCCGTGAGTGAGGGAGGAAGAAGCCTCGGGAGAGGGAGGAAGAAAAATCACCCAAGAGAGGGAGAGGGTCGGCGGTGAGAAGGTGAGGAAAAGAATGAATTAAAAAAACCCTTAAGTTCCCTTTATATTTATGGGAAAAATTTAACTAACTTCACCTTATCCATCTTTCCCTCTAGTCTATTCCAATGAAAATAAACTCATCCCACTTGTTATGCCTATTCTCCTCTTATTCTAACGGTCTAGGGGTCAAACCCCACTTAAGCGTTTCTTACCGCACATTCTATTTTTATTCATTTTTGCCTTATTTATCCATGGAAAAATTCTATAAAAATATCCATAAATTCAGAATTAATTCTAGGATATTTCTAAAATTAGTTTTGAGAATTTTCAGGCGTTACAGCCCGTGAGCCATCAAGCTCCTCAGTAGTCCCAGGCGCCCAAGACCAAGAGATAAAGTTTGACCAAGTCTGCGGATAAGCTCGTGGTAGAGTCGGTCTACGTGGCAGGCGCCCAAGAGCCTTGAGGCACCCAAGAACAACCAATATAAGGGCTTCACCCCTTTGCTTCCACAACAATTTTGATCAACTATTTTCTAACTCAAGCACTCAAACAAGCTCCATCATTCTTTTGTGCTCGAGTTTTCCGCTCTAACAATGATCAAGATCGACGACACGCTGCTTGAGACTCTTCGCCAATCCCTCAGTGTCGTCAAAATAATTTTATTTTGTTGTTTAATTCTGTACTCAAAGCTCTACATTTGTACATCATCTTCGAGATATAGAATTACCCAATGAAAATGGTTAAGGACTGTGGGCCTTGGAGTAGGAGCCGTTACAGACTCTGAACCATGTAAAAAAACAGTATTAGCATTGTCTTTTTTCTTTTCCGCTGCGTATTCTCTGTGTTTCCAAAAAATTTTAAGTAATCTCTATTCACCCCCCTCTATCGATTACAATGATCCCACAAGTGGTATCAGAGAGGGTGACTCAATCTTGGTGAAACCACCAACTAAGCAGGTTTTTGGGATTTAATCATTAATTATTTTGTCGTTCGTATTTTTTGTTCGTAAGATTTTCATTTTTCGAGGTTGGTGCAATACCACTCGAATTTTTTTTCTTTCATTCCTTTTATACCGCACTACTAATCCAAGACTAAGTCTTGGAACAAGTTTTTTTGTTGTTGCAAAAATTTCAGGTTCATTAATGGCCATGCAAGAAGACTACAACACCGCACGTCCACCTCTATTCTCCGGAGAAGATTTCTCCTACTAGAAGAGCAGAATTGAGGTTCACTTGAAAACTCAAGTGGATATGTGGATTATAATCCAGTCTGGACTGGAAATCCCGAAGAACTCACAAGGTGAAGTGCAGGGATATTCAGAGTGGGACGCTTCACTCAAAAAGAAAATAGAAGCGAACGCTAAAGCTACACAGACCCTTCAGTGTGGCTTAACGAAGGAGTAACTCAACTGCGTCAGCCCTTTTAGCAGCGCAAAGGAGTTATGGAACAAATTAATCGAGCTGCACGAAGGGATGTCAGATACAAGCATCAACAAGCGTGATCTTCTTCTCAACAAGCTGTACACAATTAAAATGCAACATGGCGAGACTGTTGCACAACTTCACACGAGGATCCAAGAGTTAATGAACGGTCTACACACGATAGGTCACAAGGTAGAAAATCATGACCTAATCAGGTACACTCTAAACTCGTTCCCCAGAAACTCTTTGTGGGCATCTATAGTAGATGCGTACAAGGTTTCAAGGAACCTCTCTGATATTAAGCTTGATGAATTCTTTTCTGAATTAGAGCTGCATGAACAAACTAACGCTTCACAGGTTGAGAATGGTATAGCTCTTTTTGCAGGAAAAGCCCCTGGGAAGCAAAAGAAAAAGAAGCAGCAACCGATACCCGAGTCAGATTCTGACTCAGAATCTGACGACGATGGAATTGATCATCCAGAGCTAGTTTGGATGGCCCGGAGTTACTACAAGATGATTAAGGGCCAAAGAAAGAAGAAGAAGGCGACTCAACAAAAGGATGATTTAGCCGATCATACTACCAGTCAGAAGGTGAAAAGGCAGGTAACCTGTTATGGGTGCAACAAGAAGGGTCACTACAAATCGGAGTATCCCAACTTGATGGAGAAAAAGAAGACTAGAGGAAGAAGGCCCTCCAAGCTATGTGGGACGAGTCGTCTTCAGAGGATAAAGAAGAAGTACCACACTTCAACCTCCTCGCACTGACAGCCTCAGACGATCTTAACACCGAATCAGAATTGGAACCAGAAGAAAGTGTCGGAAACGGAAAGCTTTCAATTTCGGAAGACGGACAAATAATGGTACGAAGCTATCCAGAATCGCAACTTTACGATTTAATTATGTATTTATCTCGTAAGTTGGCCAAAGTCAACGTTCAGGTTGAATCTCTTTGACAGGAAGTTAAAACCCTGAAAGAGGAAGCCAACTTAAGCTCCTTAACTGAACGAGTTCAAGAAGAAACCTCAACTCAAGTCTAAAAACTTGAGGAAGAGAATTCCTCCTTGAAATCTCAAGTAAAGGAACTTAGAGTTGCTCTAGAATGATTTACCTTGGGTTCCAAGAATCTTGACATGATTCTTGGAAAATAAAAATCAGTTCTAAATCGATCCGGACTTGGTTATCGAACCAACTCACGTTACAGATCATATTAGTCTGTTTTGAACCAAAGTAGAACCCAAGTTCAAGTATGGGTCTCAAAGTTAAACTTGACTAATCAAGCTAGACCAAATCAATATTAGATCCCCAAGGATAAGATTCACATCTTACATAGTCCATACCGAGGCTTTAGTCCAGGGGGAGCCAATAGGAAAATCATTTTCATACTTAGATAATTTTTTTTCTGTTTGATGTCTGTCTACTTTTTTCTGCAAAAATATTATGCTTAGGATTAGAAACAGTTAGATAAGTATCTGATTTGATTGAAACTTACACAACCTAATATTAGGGTGGGGTGAAATGATAGTACGTTAGGGAAGCTTGTCTAAAAAGTTAGGTAGGGTAAGGCATACCCTATTTGGTCCTTTTAGTCCGGTGGAACTAACCGAAGCTACCTCGTCAAATCCTCAACTAGTTAGACCAGGGTTTCTCAAAAAGTAATTTGAGAATAAAATTTCTTTAAATGACTTTGTCTAGGAAAGGGTTGATGATCCAATAAGGTTACGACCAAAGAAGGCCTCTATCCCTTGCCAAGACCGGGAAGCCAATTATCAAAATTTATTTTCAATTTACTAATTGTTAAACTTAAATCTAACACAAGTTTCAATCAAATCATAGTGTTAACATAAAATCAAAAATAAAATTAATGCATCTCACAAAACAGATAAGGATTATCTGTTTTGTCACTTAGAAATGAGTCAAATGTTTAGGACCTAATGATTTAGTCCAACCCAACCAACCCTATCAATTGAATTAATTTTACCATTAATATACTTTTAACTCAACTTAATTAATGTTTAAAATTCAAATTAATTTTTCAAATTTAATTTAATTAAGTTTTGGTTAAAACTCAAATTAAATCTTTTCAAAATCAAACTTAATATTTTCAAAATCAAACTTAATAATTTTTCAAAATTTAAACTTAATATTTTCAAAATTAAACTTAATAATTTTTCAAAATTTAAACATAATATTTTCAAAATCAAACATAAAATTTTTTCAAAATTTAAACATAATATTTTCAAAATCAAACTTAAATTTTTTTCAAAATTTAAATTTAATATTTTCTAAATCAAACTTAATAAATTTTTAAAATTTAAACTTAATATTTTCAAAATCAAACTTAATAATTTTTCAAAATTTAAACTTAATATTTTTAAAATCAAACTTAATAATTTTTCAAATTTAACTTAATTAATTTTTAAATCCATATTAATTCAACTTAACTACTCTTCGAAATTTACATAAACTTATTCCTCTAATCTAATTCATTAACAACATGTTATAAACTTAGGCTTTGATTGACTTGTTTTGATTAAATTTAACTTGATCAAAGGATGGTCAACGGGCGCCCGAGAGTCTCTCGGGCGCCCGAAGCTTTTCCGACACTATCCCTGCATGAGGCAGTCAAAGGCTGCCATGCCTGTATTCAGGCACTCGAGTACGCTCTTGGGCACCTCAACTCCTGCCACGGGTGCCTAATATGACTCTCGGGCGCTCGGGAAGGGCTTTATAAGCCCTCACCCACAGCATGTCTTCCACACCAAGATCACACCATTCTTCACTTCTTCCTCTACTCTAAGGCATCCCCAAGCAACCCCAAGTCTTCCTCTCTTCTTAAACTCCTACGATGCCTCCTCGGTATGAGTTTTTCTTCCTTAAAGCTTGCCTTTTTAATTTATTATTATTAATCATTTCATTTGTTGATCTTTATAATTAGCAAACTTAGTGCTACTGAGACCGACCCCGATACCGAGCCTAGCCCTGACCCTAGGTTTCCTAAGTTAGCCCTATTCAATAAGTTTGCTACCACTACATATAAGCCCCTAAAGACCAGCTATCTAAGTAGGAATTTCTTTACTCAGTCTTGTCTCACAGCCATAGTTGTTATTAGCTACTACCAACTAGAGCGATTGGTATATTGTACTAGTTCCGTAAATACGACCTTGTGTGCCGAGTTTTATAACAACTCTGTCAAAGTCAATGACTTCTGCTATATTACTACGGTTCAGGCCCTTCCACTTTGTTAGTGATATGAGAGAAGTGTCCTAAGGCAATCGCCTTATGATTGTAAACATTTATTTTAATAAATGATAATTCACTATTTGAGTATACATGTTTGTATTTGATTGGGATCTTAAACTCATATACTGAATGTCCGCCATACAATTCACAGCATAAGAGAATTTGTGATGGGATCACAACTAGTGATTATCTCTAAATGTGCAAATGTGAATTGTTGGAAATATCCCTAGTCGATGAATTGATAAATACGGACACTATCAATTCTGTTGAGACTAGCATGAGTTATTCTCTATTCAGCTGATTCTCACTGGCTGGTGACATTGGGATGTCCGGAGATAAACATGGATGCTAGTTAAGGGAACTAGTTCATTGGAGTGACTAGCTGTAAGACTTCATATGAGAATCTACATGTAGATATGTCAATGAAGATCTTACTGCAGCTTAAGTGCGATGTTCCTTTGACTTGCGGTGTTCAAGTCATCTTGGTCATGGAGACTTATACTTTGACATCTTAAGCAAGCATCTCCAAGGAGGTGTGGACCCAGGATGATCGGGTATAAGCCGAAGTGCTCGAAGATGTTTGAACAGCCTACAAAGGATTCACCACTCCTCGCGAGGAGATGTATACCCAGGCCTATCGTCGGATTGTTACTCAAAGCCTCTGGCCAGAGCATATCATGTTAAGAGTGCGAGTCTCTTAAATACATGAGAGTAATTAGAAATCCAAAGGACGAGAAAGACACTACTTGGGCTAGGTGTGACGTAGTCAGCCTAGTGGGGACTGACACCATTGACCGTGTCCTGAACCAAGTGGGTATAAGGTGGTGAAGGGAATGAGGCACGATTCATTAGAGCTGCTGAAGGGTTTCAGAATAATTTCTTCTGAGGTCAAACCGTTGATCTTTCGATTAATTGGGGATCATGATGTACTACTAGGTGCCACTCATGATCGTTCTATAATTAGTTAAATTATAGAAGGCCAACATAAATCGAAAGCCTATTTAGTCACATGCACTACGAGTAATCCGAGGGATTTAAAACGAGTTGAAAATTGGATTTTCCGATCAAGAGAAATAAGTCGAATCTGAGTTAGTCAGAGGTGCAATGGAAGCTAAAAATGGCTAAGTCTTTTGAAGGCTTTTTGGGCGAATTAAATGAGTTTAATTCGCGGCGGTTCGGGTTGGTTTGTCCGGCCAAAGAGGGTGTCAAAACCCCCTTTGGTGGCCGGCCACAATAAGAGGAGAAAACCAATTAATTTTGGTTTAATTAATAAAATAAATCTAGTGCTATTTATTTTATAAATTATGGATGAATAAATTTGTATAAAGAAATTTATATAAATAAAATTTATAGAAATTTATTCTTTTATGGAAGATTAAAATAATCCATGAATTGGTTTATTTTAATTTTATAAAATCAATTATGAATTGATTTTTCCATAATAAGAAAGTTTATAAATTTCTTATAAAATTTATTCCATAATTTAAAGAGAAAAAGAATTAGTTTTATTATAAATTAGTTTATAATAAAGACTCGGTTTAAACGGAATAATTAATAAGAAAATTTATAAGATAAATTTCTTATAACTAATTCCGTTAAATCCGTTAATTCGGTTTAGAGGGAGACTTAGCAAAGGAGTTGCTACTATATAAAGGAACCAAAGGCTAGCCCTTATTCCTAATTAATTAATCAAGAGATTAATTATTCTCTCCCTCTCTCTCTTAATCTCTTCTCTCTTCTCTTCTTCCCTCTCTTGCCTAGGGCCGGCGCACAAAGGACTCCTTGGAGGAGGCCGTGAGCTTCAAGAAGAAGAAGGAGAACCCGAATACGAAGAAGAAGAAGCGGATAGCGACTCCTCTTTTCTCGGAATTTGATTCCGTTACTTCGTTGGTTAGTTTCCTATCCTTCCTCTCTTGTTCATCTAGTTGTGCCTTCTGAGAATCTAGTAGTTCTCGTCGGCACAAAACTCGTGACTTTGCGAAGTCATCCCGAAGAGAACTCGGCGTGGACGCGAATAGAGGCGGAGCTTCCAAGGGACGCTACGGTTGGATCTCGTCCCTTACTTCGAGTTACGAGAGGTACTTGGTAAATTTGTTTACTTTTCCGCAAAGTTTTATTTTATGATTATGTCAACACAATGTAAGGTTGCATGCTAGATACGAAGTTAAAATAATTTAGGAAATTATTTTATGCAAACTCTTCCGCTGCACGGAAAAATTTTGAATTTTACGAACTCGTATCCTTGTCGACATGCACCCGGTCCCAACACACTTACCATTTCTCCCTTTTTGTTTACTAGATTTCTTGGACTACGACCCTCTCAGCCCAACTTATTTTGCTATCCTCCTATGGATCTTCCCTTTTCTGCTCTGTACTCACACGTTACCCTCGACATTCTCTACTCTTATTTTTTCGAGGGTGTGAGAGATCTGACAGTGCAGAACTTTCGATCTGTTGATCTACGTATCCAGGACTATGCACTCTATCGAGTCCTGGTCCGCTGGATTCTTCCCCTGACCTCACAGGATGCAGTGGTCATGCGACCCTTTCATTCATTCCTACTCTATGCGATGATGATCCATCACCTAGACATAGACATCGATCTACATATGTTCCAGACGATCATCTACGCATCTAGCATATCTACCTATTCTAGAGTGTGGACACCTTACTGTCACATCCTGACCGCACTCTTCCACCATTACGGTCATGATATTTCTGTCGGAGAGATCGTTACGATGACAGAATTTGACGAAATAGAAAGTTTTCCCTAGCCTTAGTAGATATCTCGGACACCGGGGTCATATCATGGAGACGACGAGGTGCTCCACCACAGGCTGACTCAGACGACGAGGTGGACTTTGATGTCGTCGATGTCGCGACCGAGATCGAGGAGCAGCTACAACAATCTCCACCACCTCCTCCTCCGATGACTATGGACCAGCGCCTTACATGGATCGAGTTGGAGGTTCATAGTCTTCGAGAGGAGATGGAGGTCCATCTAGGCATCCAGCCCCTTCTTGGCATCCGGGTCCGTCTTCATAGTTTGACATTGTACTATGGATTTATTTTCTGACTTCCCCTATTTAGTGGTGTTGACTTGATCACATTCTTTAGGTTTATGCATTTTCCTTTACTGAGTTGCTCACCTTTTATAACGTGCTTAGTAGAATAGAATTTTTTTTAATAACTATTTTTTTTATTATCTTACAAATTTGTTTTCAAAATCATATTGTTTTGAAAGTGTTTTTCTGACTTAGTTTTTTGAAAATTACCCCCTTTAAAAACTAGGGTCTTTCTACGTAATGGACTTAGCTTAGGACTTAACCCTAGTTTTCATGCTCCTATAGATTTAAAAACCAGCATCTCATAAGCACATTAGGATACTTTGATTGATAACTTAGATTGGGCTGAGATGCTTAGGTTTATGCCTTGACTCAAGATGCTTTAAGTCAGTGCATCAAGAGCAGTTAGGGCAATAAATATAGTTGAACAGTAATCAAGTTAAGTAATCAAGCTTAGAAAATCTAACTTGATCAGATTACTTAACTTGACTAACCCAAGTGAAAGTTGTTGTTATATAACAGTTAGTAAGTAGCAAACTGGGATAGACAGAGACTGAAAGGAATTAATTTAATTTTTATTCTTAAATACATGCTTGGACTCACTAAAATATTAACTGGGTTCAAAACTTATTACATGGGTCAAACAACTTCTACTCACTTAGTTCGAATTAATTTAATTTTTATTCTTAAATGCATGCTTGGATTCACTAGGATATTAGCTGGGTTCAAAACTTATTACTTGGGTCAAACTACTTCTACACACATAGTTAATTTCTATTCATAAAGTATTACTTGCTGCTTGTCAATTTTTTTAACTTATTACTTGGGTCAAACTACTTCTACTCACTTAATTCATTTTTATTCCTAAAGTATTACTTGCTGCTTGTCAATTTTTTTTACAATTTTCTTATTTTTGCAAAGTAAGTAAGCTCTGATACATATTTTTTTCTCTCCTGTCAAACATACTTTTCAAAAAGTTTTTTTGATATATGGCAAAGGGGAAGAGTAGAAAAAGTGAAGTTAAAAAATTTGGTTTTCCTCTTTTTCTAAAAATTAAAGTAAAATTTAAAGAAAACTTTGTTTTCGAGAATTTTTTTTGTAAAAATTAAATTCTTTTCAGAGATTTTTTTAAGAAAAACTTTATGTTAGAAGCTTTCAAAAATATTTTCGCTTAAAGTTTTTTATACTCAGAAGTTTTTTTTACTCTGATATTTTTTTTCAAACTAAACTTGGAATCATACTTAGATTTCTTTTGAATACTTAGGAAAAAAACTTTCAAAATAGAGAATTGCATATTTTCAAAAGCTTCAGAGGGAGAGTTTCAATTAAAAGGGAGCTTTATGCAATATTTCAAATTTTTGTTAAGTTTTTCAAATATTAAAAATGTTCTAAGGGAAAGGGGGAGAGTACTAATCAAGGGGGAGAGTGGAAAAGTTTTCTTTCCTTCTAATGTATAACTATGATATATCTCTTTTTCATATTTTTTTAACTTAACTTTTGAACTGTGTTGCCATAAATCAAAAAGGGAGAGATTGTTGGTGCCGAAAGCACTAGATCGAACCTGATTTTGATAATGGTAATGGGTTTAATGTTAAGTTTATATTGTGATCTAATAGATTTACCAAGTACGCAGGAAAGTCCTAGTTCACCTAGGCACGAAGTCTTGACCTGCAGGGTTGAGCAAGAAGTCCTGGTCGAGGATTGGGCAAGAAGACCTGGCCGATGGTTGGGCACCGAAGACCTGACTGATGATTGGGAAAAAGTCCTGGTCGTGGACTGAGCACTGAAGTTCTGATCCGGAAGTTTGGGCAGGAGTCTTAGCCGAGCGAGGATTGCGGACAAAAGTAGAGGCAGGTCAAGGTATGGATGTCTCGAGATTTGACAGTCTCAAAGGCCGAGCAAAAGTAAGCCGGAGGAGCCGGTTGGCAAAAGGTAACTTCTCCTGAGAGGAGTAGGTGAGGGCGTGTTCCCCGTAAGAGGGAATAGTAGGCGTCGGTTCGACCTAGGATTTCATTTTGAATCCAAAGTCAGATCCAAGACAGCTCCGGCTGTTATCCATGCATTTATTTTTTATATTATATTGTCCGTGGACTAACCCTGGTTGTAGGACTAAAAGAAAGCAGCAGTTGCATCCCAGGTGCCTGAAAGGGTTCAGGCGTCCGAGAACCCAGGCACCTGATAGGTATCAGGCGCCCCAGATGGGGTTTTCCAACAGATGGAGAGCTTGAGCTGGCAGAGTTGCCACGTAGCATCTCAGGCGCCCGTGAGCCATCAGGCACCTCAGTAGTCCTAGGCGCCCATGACCAAGAGATAAAGTTTAGTCAAGTTTGCGGATAAGCTCGCGGTAGAGTCGGTCCACGTGGCAAGCGCCCAAGAGCCTTGAGGCACCCGAGAACAACCTATATAAGGGGCTTTACCCCTTTGCTTCCACAACAATTCTGATCTACTATTTTCTAACTCAAGCACTCAAACAAGCTCCGTCATTCTTCCGTGCTCAAGTTTCCCGTGCTGATAACAATCAAGATCGACGACACACTGCTTGAGACTCTTCGCCAATCCCTCAATGTCGTTGGTATAATTTTATTTTGTTGTTTAATCCTGTACTCAAAGCTCTATATTTGTACATCATCTTCGAGATATAGAATTGTCCAAAGAAAATGGTTAAGGACCGTGGGCCTTGGAGTAGGAGCCGTTATAGACTCCGAACCAAGTAAAAAGAAATAGTGTTAGCATTGCCTTTTTTCTTTTCCGCTGCGTATTCTCTGTGTTTCCGAAAAATTTTAGGTAATCATTATTCACCCCCCTCTATCGATTACAACAATCCCACAGGACTTTCCATGTTTAGTTACCTGCACACTTATTTCACCCATTAAACATATAATATCTAACTTTAAAGTCTTTGTCATATATTAAAATATATGTTTAATTATCGGTGCTAACTTCACCAATAGGCACCTCCTTTCCCTACACTCACGCCACTATCCTCAGAGAAAGCCCTCTCTCGCTGCCTGGGTGGTCTATCTTGTTGCCTCCGCCGATAGGGGAACAATCTCCTTCTCCCCCATAGACATGATCTTCACCTCTTCCTTCTCCCTCATGATCGTCATCCATAGTCTTCATCTATGTCATGCCTCCATTAGGCGCCTCCTTGTCCTGGTACCACTAGCCATGCCCCTTCTATCCTTCCTCGCCACCTCCGATGTTGATCCAGACTCTAATCCTCGTTGTTGTCTGCCTCCATCACCAATCTAGACTTTGATTTTTGCTGTCGTCCACCTCCATCATCGATCCAACATCTGATCCTTGCTCCCATCCTCCTTCAATGTTGATCCAGCCTTCGATCTTTGTTGTCGTCTATCTATGTCGCCAATCCAGCCTCCGATCCTCTCTATCGTCCTCTCTGACACCATACCGAGCTCCAATCCTTGCTTTTGTCCACCTCCATCGCTGATCTGACCTCCAATCCTCGCTGTTATCCTTGTGCGACACTGATCCGACCTCCGATCCTCACTATCGTTCGTCTCTGTCACATATTTGGCCTTGGTTCCTCTATCACTCCTCGGAGGTATACATGTCTAACGAAACAGATAGCACCCCCTTGTGACAATGTAGGATAGCAACATGATACATAACCATATGGCTGGTACAAGCACAACCACGCAAGAAAATAATAACCAACTATCAAAAATAAAGGTATATAAAATCCACTCAAACATGAATTGAATAGACTGCGTGTTGGCACGACTTAAACATAACAAGTACCATAACCAAGATAAAGCATCCAACAAGTCTTAAGCCCACACACAAGTCCATTATTATATGTAACAAGTTCGGAAAATCGTAGTGCAAGCAAAATATAAAATGAAATAACGAGGAAAATTCTCGACGTAACGTGGGACAGGTGGACAGGACCTCCAAGCACTATATATATATATATATGGGAAGGAAAATAATATATGGGTTGGTGAGTCCAAATGACTTAGCAGGTAATAGAAGATAGTACATGATCTAAGTGTAAAGAGAGAAAAGGTATACAAGCTCAAAGATAATACTCGTCAATAGATAATAACCATGATGATATATCAACCATGTATATCAACATGCTCAACCATGTATAATACAATGAGCAATGATAAGTAATAATCAACATGAGTACTGAACAACATAAGCATGTACCATTACAAATGACAGAGATAAATCATCATACATATGAGCAATCACTGTATCATAAGAAATACAAATGACTAAGACTTCTAGCTATCTAGCTATGGACTATGGGAGAATGCTCTACCATGAATGACCTCATGAACGGTTTGAAATATCAAGGTCCTTGTCTATGGGAGAATGCACTACCACGAATGACCTCGTGAATAGACAGGATATAACTATCTAGCTATGGGCTGCAGGAGAATGCTCTATCACAAATGGCCTCGTGGGCAGCCCAGGATATCACAACCACATAATAACAATATAGCAATCATATTGCAACCATTTGTAAAAACATATCACATTCATTGAAGGCTCTCTCAACCACGAATAGGAGACATGGTTGACTGGATATACTCACGGTCATTAACAACTCTCTCAACCACAAATAGGAGATATGGTCTATAGTAGATAAATAGTGCAATGTTACTTAAATAGTAAACAACCACAACTACAGGAGTATATGATCTCTATGTAGTTGTATACAATCACAACTAGCAAAGTAACATATCAACAGTACACACCATACACATATGTACAACTACAAAACATGGATAGTACCTACCACATGTGTATACAACTATAAACGACAATTTACCAAAGGGCGTACGTAAGAATTGGAAATTACCAATTCGCGTACCATGGTTTCTAATTTACCAAAGGGCGCAGGCCCTTAAGTGAACTTCCTATTATACCCCTCCCGCCACAAAATACCTTTTTCGATTCACATTTTCGAGACATCCGAACCACTTTTGCAGTAAAATAATAATTTGTAGTTCGGATGGCCAGGTAGTGGAAATTTTCTCAGCCTATATATATATTACAACCTTGCACAAGTCGAATCATCACGAGGGTACGTATACATTTTGACCTTGCACAACTCAATTCATCACCAAGGCAACTGAGGAAGATAGGTGTTGAAGGAGAAAAAGCAAGCAACAAATTGGTAACAAATACAAATAGTAATGTACGTATGATTGTCATCTTTGATATGGTATCAGACCTAGTTTTATACTTATTAACTCTTTCTACACTTTTTATGTTTGGAGGAGTCTAAGGGTGATATGCATTACATAATAAGGGCTCTCTGAAATTTGTTAAACTTAAGATAAATAAATGCTTGAATTCGACCTAGGGGTGATCTCTTACCATATGAGGCCCTAGGAGGGCCTGAAATTAAAGGATTTCAGTCCCTGTGAGTGCATGATATCATTAGATTTCAGGGCCTAGGAGGGACTGAAATATGTTGTTTTCAGGCACTGGGAGGGCCTGAAATAAAAGGAATTCAGGTCCTCCCAGGGCCTGAAATGAAAAGATTTCAGGCCCTTCCAGGTGCTGAAATCATTGGATTTGAGGGCTTGGGAGGGCCTGAATCAAAGGATTTCAGGCCCTCCAAGGGCCTGAATCAAAGGATTTCAGGCCCTCCAAGGGCCTGAAATATACATATTTCAGGCCCTCGTAGGGCCTGAAATCATTATATTTCAGGACTGATTCAGGCCCTGTGAGGGCCTGAAATCAAGATATTTCAGGCCCTCACAGGGCCTGAAATATAATGATTTCAGGCCCTGTGTGGGCCTGAAATTAAAATATTTCAAGCCCTCAGGCCTTCGTAGGTCCTTGATTATGATTTTCAAAGTTTGTAAAATGTAATTGTAATTTATTTTCAGGGATGATAATGTTGTTGACGAAATTCTATCCGAGATATGGAATCCTCTTGATGATAATGCTGTCACGGGGAATGGATCAGAAATTACAAGGAATTTGACAATTGATCTAAATGAAGAAGTAACTAATCTAGAAGGTGAGGGTTTGAATTCTTCTACAAGAGTTGTTGAATTCTTTGAGCCAACCTGGAGTAGGGAGGAAAGAATTGAAATCTGGAATGCAGATGAATTAGAACCCATTATAAGTGTACTAGAATTCCAAGCCGATGATATGCAGATTGAGCAATATAAATTCCCCCCAGATCAGTACAGTGACTTAGAGGAGGAGTTTCCATTAGCTGAAGATCCTTATATTTTAAATTCTCGATTGCTTGCTGGGCCAATTGGAGAGGTAGAGGCAAGAGATGGGCATGAATTTTTTGTGGGGCTGATATTTCCATCTAGAGAAGAATTCAAGAATGCATTTGTCAAACATGTCATGGTTAAGCATATGAGATATAACCCATTGACACCCAAAAAAATAGAGTTAAAGCAGTGTGCTTCAACCAACCATGTACATGGAGAGTAGTAGCAAGGGGGGAAGTAGAGTTCACTGTTACAAAATATATAAAGGAACACCAATGTGTAACTGTTAGGGAAAGTGATGATCATTATGCATGCTCTTCATCATTTGTTGCTTCTTTTGTTGAAGAGCAATTTCTTCATAATGAACAATACAAACCAAATATGATTATATCAGATATTAAAGTTAGATTTGGAGTGACCATATCATACAGAAAAGCATACATAGTTAGGGAGAAAGCATTGAAAAAGGTTGTTGGAGATTATGATGAGGCTTACAGAGATCTTCCACAATATCTGCGTGAGTTAAGAGCTAGAGATCCTGAAATGTATATGTTGGTGCTTGGATGACTAGAGAGGGGGGGGGGGTGAATGTAGCCAGACACTTGAAACTTAGCAGTTTTTAGATTTTCTCTACACTTCAGAGGTTAGACAGCGGAAGCAAAACAAGTGCAGAAACTAAGTGCAGAAACTAAGTAACAAGCAAATACTCTAACGCAAGGATATACAAGGTTCGGGGATAACTTGCCCCTACTCCTTGGCGTGCCCGAGAGGTGGGCGATCCCTTGATCGTCGGCAGATCAAGCCCTGAAAATCCAGATATCAAATCCTTCTTCTCGGTGGAGAAACCTCTCCACATAAATGGTCTCAAATGTATCAAAAATTAAGCACAGAGACAACAAGAAAGATCTTATAGATCGCTAGCAAAGCACAAGGATGAGAAATGAGAGAGCAGGTCACCGAGCACAGCACAACGCCACCAACGCAAGAGCTCCCAGCTCTTCGTTTGCTTGCTGATCCAATCGCGACTCCCTCCACAGACTCAAGGTTATAGCTTCGCAAGAGATCACTTCAAGTGATTCATAGTAATGCACACAGATGATTGAGCAAAGCTTTCGATGTGGAGAACTCTGTAGCTCCTTCTCCACTCCACGGCTTATCCTGCTTCCATCGCCAGGTCACATGCTCCTCTGCAGCAGCTCCCAGCTACTCACCTGCAACAGCCAGCTACCCCTTGTTGGATCGATAGAACCGATAGAGGGGGGTGAATATCGGTATTCGTTTTTCGGAAAATTAAGAGCAAGTGCACAGCGGAAATAAAAAGAAAAATAACACAGAGACGCAGTCGTTTTTACTTGGTTCGGAGCCTGGGTCGACTCCTACTCCAAGGCCCATGGTCGTTGACCGTTTACTTTGGGCAATTCTATATTAAGCGCAAAATAGTTTACAAAGGATTACAGAATTAAGTACAGTAAACTTTTAAATAGCTCTTTTACCGACGTCCGGGGTAGATCGACTTTTTCGGAGCAACGGGATGTCGTCGGCTCGAGTTGGAAGGATTCCGAGGCGAAGCGCGAGAGCAGAAGAGCTTTGAGACGTAGAGAGAGTTGATGTTCTGAAGCCTTGGTCGAGGGCCCTTTATATAGGTCCTGGGGGCGCCCGGGATGTCGGGGGCGCCCCCCACGTGTCCTTTGATCCGCCAAAGTCTCGGTCAGCGTCTGATCCCTTTATCTTCGGGATCTGCTTTGACCGGGGCGCCCGGAGCGCTCGGGGCGCCCGGATTGACTGGGTCAAACTTCTATCTTCGCTTCGCTGGCTTCTGGATCGAGGCTTGCGCATGGGGGCGCCCGGGATGCTGGGGGCGCCCGGGAGCACGGGGGCGCCCGGGAGTTGAACTGTCGAACCCCATCTTGCTGTCTTGTGTTTTGTGTTTGCCTTGTGGGCGCCCGGGACACTCCGGGCGCCCTGGTCAGCTGTAGCCTCATTCCTTTGAGGCTTTCTGAGCTGCAGACACACGTTCCTTTGGTCCTGCATCCAGGGTTAGTCCAAAACACAATAAAACAATAAAGTATTAGATTATACAGCCTTAGCTGTCTTGGTTCTGACTTTGGTCTCCTAAATGGAGCCCTAGGTCGAACCGACGCCTACTGTTCCCTCGACGGGGAACGCGTCCTCACCTACTCCTCTCGGGAGAATTTACCTGATGCCAACCGTTCCTCTGGTTGGACTTTTGCCTGACGGTCCTTTGTCAGGTCTTGGATGCCGAGCTGCCCTTCGCCCGGTGCCTAGCATTCCTTCGCTAGGGCTTTGTTTCCTGGCAGCCCTTCGCCAGTGCCTAGCAGCCCTTCGCTAGGACTTGGTTTCCTGGCAGCCCTTCGCCAGGTGCCTAGCAGCCCTTCACTAGGACTTTGTTTCCTGGCAGCCCTTCGCCAGGTGCTTAGCAGCCCTTCGCTAGGACTTTTCCTGCACACTTAGTGAACATTGTTAGATCACAAATAAACTTAACTTTGAATCCTTTGCCAATATCAAAACAAGGTTCGATATGGTGCTTCCTGCACCAACACCCCTGACCTCCTCTGGACTCACTGAATCCCCTCCAGTCGAGCCCCAGGTCATCAGCTCCTCAGCCGTTGCAGCTCACGCCAGAGGACGTTACAACCTGCGGAAGCAAACAGCCAAACCTGCTGTAGCGAAAGCCTTCGTTTGACTCCCCTTGGATGATCCCTGAGTCACCTGCACACTTAGCAGCTCATTAGGGCAGCAAATCAACAGAGAATCAAACAATCAGAAGTTAAGAGCAGAGAAAGCAGATGTGATCAGACGTGATCAGAGCGTCTGACAGCGTGTTTGAATTAAAGTGATCGGTCACCGGAACGATCCAGGGATCGTGGATCGGTCTCCGGACCGATCCACATCTTTGTTGGGATTCCCAGCTTTCGCAGCCACAAGGGTCTGATCGGTCACCAGACTGATCAGGCTGTGCCCTGATCAGTCAGCAGACCGATCAGGAAGCTCTTCGACGGATCAGGCTCTAGCCTGATCGGATATAAGGAGGAGTCCACAACACTTGATCGTTCACTAGAACGATCTGAACAGTATCCCAGATCGATCACCAGACCGATCAGGAGCTGAACAGAAGCCAACCCAAACCTTTCTGTTCTCTCCCTGATCGGTCACCAGACCGATCAGGCCGTGTCTTGATCGGTCAGTAGACCGATCAGGAAGCTCTCCGACCTATTAGGCTCCAGCCTGATCGGTTATAAGGAGGAGTCCGCGACACTTGATCGTTCACCAGAACAACCTGAACAGTATCCCAGATCGGTCACCATACCGATCAGGAGCCGAACAGAAGCCAACCCAAACCTTTCTGTTCTCTCCCTGATCGGTCACCAGACCGATCAGACATAGCTGGATCGGTCACCAGACCAATCCACGAGGGAACTCCGTGCCAACTTCCCTGATCGGTACCAGACCGATCCAAGCAAGGTTAAATCCACTCTAAGTCAAGAGAACGGGCTCCCAGCCTTCTCTGACTCGTGCTCAGTCCCCCGGACCAAGACTCCATGCCCAGCTTCACTCACCGGGACTTCAGTCAACCTGGCTTCACTCACCAGGACCCAGCTTCACTCACCGGGATTTCAGTCAACCTGGCTTCACTCACCAGGACTCGGCTTCACTCACCGAGATTTCAGTCAACCTGGCTTCACTCACCAGGACCCGGCTTCACTCACCGGGATTTCCAATCACCTACCCTCCGAGTTAGGAATTTTCACACCTAGCCCTCCAAGCTAGGACTTTTCCACACCTAACCCTCCAAGTTAGAACTTTCCACACTAGCCCTCCAAGCTAGGGCTTTTCCACACCAAACCCTCCAAGTTAGGACTTTCCACACCTAGCCCTCCAAGCTAGGACTTTTCACACACCTAGCCCTCCAAGCTAGGACTTTTCCACACCTAGCCCTCCAAGCTAGGAATTTTCACACACCTAGCCCTCCAAGCTAGGACTTTTCACACCTAGTCCTCCAAGCTAGGACTTTTCACACCTTGCCCTCCAAGCTAGGACGTTTACACCTAGCCCTCCAAGCTAGGACTTTTTCATTCATCCAAAGCCCAGTCCCCGACCAGGACTTAATCATAATCATCTCATCAACCTAAACTAAAATCGGTGTCAACACCAAAACAACAATCAGGGTCAGACTGCATCAATAGTCTCCCCCTTTTTGTTGTTTGACTACCCGATTTTAAGTTTAGGGATTTGAAATCAATAGTTGCAAATTTCACACTTATAGGGGAATCAGGATCCTCCCCTTGCAAATTTCACACTCATAGGGGAATCAGGATCCTCCCCCTACAATAATTAAGCTTGTAATAATTCTAAACTTAACTAACCACACTCTCCCCCTTCGTCAAACACCGAAAAGGGTCTAGAGGGGTTGTTAAGTTTAAAAATAAAATCTCCCCCTCAATCCTAGGAGTTATCCCAATACACCAAAGGTATGATTGAATTTTGAAAGCATATGAAACCATATGACAAATATAAAACATGGAAAAACAATCATATGTATCATATGAACATGGAGTAAGAATAAGCATAGCAATGCATAATATAGCAAGGTATACATGAAGATATCAATCATATGAACAAACATATGAACTAGCAATAAGCATAATATGGCAAAGCATACAAGGAAATTAGTCATAGAGTCAGATGCATAACACAGCATCAAAAATATAGTCAAGTACAGCACCAAAACATGATAGTTAGAGCATAGGCATACATCCATAAAATCAAAACAGTCATCACAAATCATGAAACCAAGATTAAATCAATCCTCAGCAGGGTCGTCATCAGATGTTTCATCAATATATATAAAGCTCCCTGGTGCAGTGCTACTGTAAGGCGCCGCTCCAGAGGATGAAGGCTGGTACGGATGACCAGCTGCCCAACTGTGCCACTCCTCATGCCATGTCTCCTACCGGGAGCGAATCCCAGAAACGTCCAACTCTAACGCGTGTAGTCTGCGGTCGAAAGACTGAAACTCAGATCGGACCTCCTATCTCCAGAGCTCTGAGACATGCAGACCATGCTGGATCGTCTGCTCCAGCTCGACAATTTGCCAGCGAAGGTCAGGATCCGACTCATAGTAGCCCTCTGTAGCAGTGGGTGGCTCCTGATGCATCTGATCATGGGCTGCTCTCGGTAACTCCCCTACATCTCTCCTATCCTTCCACCTCAGCCCCTGTGGTCCGACAACAATGCCAGACTGAGCCAATGTGCGTCGGTCAAGTCGGCAGTCCTGCCGAACCATCGGCACGATCCTGCCCTGTGATACGTCAATACCGACGGAATGGAGCCAAGCAGTAATGATATGGCGAAAAGGCATGTAATGTGGAGGCAATCAACCCTTAAATGATTGGAAGATCATGGTTTTGATGTGTGGGCGAATAGGTTTAAAGTTAGAGTGTTATGTTGTATTTGATTTGTGTGATTGAGTTTGCAAGACTTGGAGAATCACACTTGGTGGACCTATCCGAGGTACGAGAGCCGAGGGAGGAGAGCTCCAAGGGCAAGCCGGGAAGTGGACTTCAAAGGGCACACGTGAAGGGTGGCATGGAGGCAAGCCAAGGGAAGGCTTGCGTGTGCATCCGAGGGACGATAGCCAGAGGAAGAGGACTTCAAGGGGCGAGCCAAGGGAGCAGACCTGAAGGCACACGCGAAGGAGAAGGTTCGGAGTGGCTGGAGCTGAGCTGGGAGGCAGGGCAGTCGACTGGCCCAGAGGCAGTCGACTGCCAAAACCCACAGAAAGTTTGCAGCTTCGGACCAGTCGACTGGCCTTGGGGCAGTCGACTGGTATACCCCAAAACTAGCCGTTGGCTAGCTGTTTGCTAGCCGTTGGCTAGCCGTTGGACGACATTTAATGCCGGGCCAGTCGACTGCCCTCGGGGCAGTCGACTGGTGCGAGTTTGGATAGACTGCGAATCTGTCCTTTTCACCTATAAAAGGAGCTCCTCGTTACACGTGTATGTATAGTTCCGTACACTAACGAAGTGCTGCCAAATTGTAGAGTGATTTTTTGCTTCCTCCATCATATTTCTGCATCTGTAAAGAGGAAGCTTTTGCTGTAAAGGTTTCTCCACCTCAAGAAGACTTTTCGATAGTGAAAAGTGGTGCTCGTAGCGTGGATCCTTGGATTAGTCACCCATCTGGGTGGATACCAAGTAAAAGAACTTTGTTAGCATTGTTATTTCATTTTTATATTATTTCTGCTGCGCTAACATCTTTGTAGAGATCAAAACGATCAATGAAAGTGCATTCACCCCCCCTCTGCACGCCTACACCGATCTTTCAGTTGGTATCAGAGCCGGTGCGTTTCGGAAGATCTAACAGTCAACCGGAGCAATTGTAATGGCGTTTCAAGAGGGATACTCCACCGCACGACCACCATTCTTCGACGGCAACGACTTCGCGTACTGGAAAGGTAGAATGCAGTACTATCTTATGAATGACATAGAAACCTGGATAAGTGTTGCAGATGGCTTCGAGGCGCCCGTCAATGAAAGAGGAGACCCTACACCTATGAGAACTTGGTCAAAGGAGGTGATGAAAAGGGCGCAGTCAAATGCCAAGGCCACCACCACATTGCAATGCGGGCTCTCAAAAGAGCAACTGAACAAGGTGGGGCCGTTCAAGAGCGCCAAAGAACTATGGGACAAGTTGGTAGAACTGAACGAAGGGTCAAATGAGTCCAGAAGAGCCAAGAAGGACTTGTTGGTGGCCCAACTGCAATCCTTCTCCATGAAGAGCAACGAGATAGTCAGTCAACTGCATGGAAGGGTAAAGGAAGTGATCAACGAGCACCATGTAATTGGAGAGAAAATCGAAAACCGGGACATCGTCAGGTATGTCTTACAAGCCTTCCCGAGAACCACCTTGTGGGCATCCATGGTTGATGCTTACAAGGTATCGAGGGACTTATCTTTAGTTAAATTAGACGATCTATTTTGTCAATTTGAACTGCATGAGCAAGCTAACATTTCGGCAAAAGAGAAAGGTATTACTTTTGTTGCAGAAAAGGAGAAGAAGAGGAGAAAGGAGAAGAAGAAGGTGATCTACTCATCATCCTCGGACTCAGAGGAGTCAAGTGCCTCTATAGACAGTGACCAAGAGGCCTTTATGGTAAGGAAATTTCGTAAAGCATTTAAAAGTTTTTCTAACAAATCATATGCTAGGAAAGGGGCCAAAGGTAAGGGTAAGACCAAGGAGATAATATGCTACAACTGTCACCAAGAGGGACATATGAAGAACGAGTGTCCCCAGTTGAAGAAAAGAGAGGACAAGAAGGAAGACAAGAAGAAGAATGACAAGAAGAAGTCAAAGGGAAAGGAAAAGAGTGCCACAAACCTCAAGGCGACTTGGGACGATCCCTCATCCTCAGAGGAAGAAGAAGAGCAAGTCTCCCACTTCGCTCTCATGGCACAAGATGACTCGGACTCATCAGACGATGAACGGAGCTCAAGCAATGAAGATGAGAGCTCCTCCACTTCATCATCATCAGAGTCAGAAGCTTTGGTAAGTGAGGTATACCAGTTACCCTCCTCTACCTTAGTGAAAATTATTTCTAGCACGAACATGGATTTAGCTAAGGCTAGAAGTAGAATTAAGGATCTTAAGGAAGAAATTGTCATGCTTAGAGTAGAAGCTATTAAACTTAAAGATTTGCATGTTAGCTCCACCTCTTCACATGTTTCACATATTGAAAATGAAAATAAGGAGTTAAGGAAACAAGTAGATAACCTCACAAAGGCCCTTAGGAAATTCCAAGTAGGATCAAGTAACCTTGATATGATTATCAACAGTCAAAGGGCTGTATATAACAAGGCCGGATTGGGTTATAGACCTAAGATCAAGGAAGTAGCATTCGTCTCACTTACCGGTAGGATTGGTGCATCTAGGAGACTAGGGGCTAGGGGAACCACAAAGAAGGCATGGGTACCTAAGAAATTTTTAAATGATGCTTATGGATCAAAAATATGGATACCAAAAGAGTGTGTTTTCCGTGTTGTTTAGGTAAAGGTGAAGAAGGCCCCAACTTTGTGGATAGTAGATAGTGGATGCTCAAGACACATGACCGGGGATGTGAGCAAGTTCACCACTATTAGCTACCTAAGAGAAGGGACGGTCTCCTTTGGGAACAGTGGAAAGTTAAGGATCATTGGTAGGGGCACAATTGAGGTATCTCCCACTATTTCTATTCATAAGGTACTTTTAATCAAAGATATGAAGTTTAATTTATTGAGTGTAAGTCAACTATGTGATGCCGGGTTTAGAGTAGAATTTCATGCTAAAAAATGTCTAATAAGGCAAAGTGACTCAAACACTATCATATTAGAAGGGTTTAGAGAAGCAAACTTATATTATCTTGATCTATCTTATGCTACTAACAATGTTGTTAAGTGTCTCATGTCTAAAGAAGAAGAAGGGTGGTTGTGGCACCGAAGACTTGGACATGTCAACATGAGGAACATTGCAAGAGTGGCCAAGGAAGAATTGGTGAAGGGACTCCCAATAATCAAGTATGAGAAGACCAAGTTGTGTGATGCATGCCAAGAGGGTAAGCAATCGAAAGCATCACACAAAGGTAAAACTCTAATCACCACTTCCTTACCTTTAGAACTTTTGCACATAGACCTATTTGATTGTCATAGTACTCCCTTACTTGTGGGGAGTAAGTATTGCCTAGTAATAGTAGATGACTTTTCTAGGTTTACTTGGGTCTATTTCTTGAAACATAAGGATGATACCCTAGATATCTTTATAGGATTTAGTAAAAGGGTAGAAAACGAAAAGAACATCAAAATAAATCGAATTAGGAGTGACTATGGTGGGGAGTTCCAAAACGCTAACTTCACACAATTTTGTGTTGAAAATGGGTACAAGCATGAGTTTTCATGCCCAAGGACTCCTCAACAAAATGGGGTAGTTGAGAGGAAAAACCGAGCCCTACAAGAAGCTGCTAGGACTATGCTTAATGCATACTCTCTTCCTAGCTACTTTTGGGCCGAAGCGGTTAACACCGCCTGCTATATCCAAAACCGGGTGTTGGTACATAGGTTTTTAGGAAAAATACCCTTTGAACTTTGGAATGGAAGGGTACCCCAAGTCCATTATTTTAGGGTCTTTGGATGTAAAGTCTACATCTTAAACACCAAAGACGACCTAAGAAAATTTGAGTCAAAAGCTGATGAAGGAATCTTAGTAGGATACTCTTTAACTAGCAGGGGCTATAGAGTGTACAACAAGAGGACAAAAGTGATTGAGGAGTCCTCTAATGTCAAATTTGATGAAACTACTAGTACCTACCCTAGAAAGGCTTCTATTGATAAGGATATAGAAGAAGTCCAACCCCTTGCCCAAAGAATCCAAGACCTACATTTGGAGGGCAATGATCAAGGGGGAGTAAGAAACACACTAGAGGATGAGGAAGGAGTAAATGAAACTACAACCTCCAGGCCCTTGAGACATCACCATGATCATCCTATTGACCAAATTCTGGGTGATGTCACTCAAGGAGTAAGGACTAGATCATACTTTAGGGACCAAACGAGTCAAATAGCTCTAATCTCCCAATTAGAACCCAAGACCATTGATGAAGCATTGGGAGATGTTGATTGGGTCTTGGCCATGCAAGAAGAGCTAAACCAATTTGAGAGGAGTGAGGTTTGGGAGTTAGTTCCTAGACCCACTGATTATACCATTGTAACCACGAGATGGGTCTTTAGGAACAAATTAGATGACCAAGGTAAAATCACTAGGAACAAGGCTAGATTAGTGGCTAGGGGGTTTAACCAAGTTGAGGGATTAGATTATGATGAAACTTATGCCCCTATAGCTAGGTTGGAATCAATTAGAATTCTACTAGCCTATGCCGCTCACATGGGTTTCACACTCCACCAAATGGATGTGAAGTCGGCATTCCTGAATAGGATCATTAAGGAAGAGGTCTATGTAGAACAACCCCCCGGGTTTGAGGACCCTAACTATCCAAGACACGTGTTCAAATTAAGGAAAGCCTTATATGGATTGAAACAAGCTCCCCGGGCTTGGTATGAGAAGCTCTCTTCATTTTTAGTGTCTAAGGGGTTTAGGAGAGGATCAATTGACCCGACATTGTTCCTAAAATCTAAGGATAAGGATATATTTGTTGCCCAAGTCTATGTAGACGATATCATTTTTGGGTCAACAAATAATGACTTCCTACAAGAATTCATCAAGTGTATGGAAGATGAATTTGAAATGAGTCTTGTGGGAGAGTTAACCTTTTTCTTAGGCCTTCAAGTTAAGCAAACTAATGAAGGTACACATGTATTTCAAACCAAATATGCTAAGGAGATGTTAAAGAAATTTGGTTTAGAAAATGCTAAGGAAGCATCTACACCCATAGGAACTAATGTGAAAATGGATAGTTACATTGAAGGCAAAATGGTAGACTCTAAACACTATCGGAGCATGATTGGTAGCCTCCTATACCTAACCGCTAGTAGACCCGACATACTTTTTGCGGTAGGTATGTGTGCAATGTACCAATCGTGTGCCAAAGAGTCTCATTTGGTTGTAGTCAAGAGGATCCTAAGGTATGTGAAAGGGACCCTAAACGTCGGACTTTGGTATCCTAGAACCCCTAATGTTGACCTAATTGGATACACCGAGTCGGACTATGCGGGGTGTAAGTTAGATAGGAAGAGTACAAGTGGAGGATGTCAATTCCTTGGGTCTTCCTTAGTTAGTTGGAGTAGTAGGAAACAACCATGTGTTGCCCTATCAACAACGGAAGCAGAATATGTGGCAATGGGTGAGTGTGTTTCCCAACTCCTTTGGATCATGCACACCTTAGAGGACTATGAGCTACATTACACCAAGGTCAAAGTCTTGTGTGATAATGTAAGCACAATCAACTTAACTAAAAATCCGGTTCACCATTCTAGGACAAAACATATTGAAGTGAAACATCATTTCATTAGAGACCATGTGGCAAGGGGAGACACAGAACTACACTATGTTGAATCAAAGTCGAACCTAGCCGACATCTTTACCAAGCCTCTTCCCGAATCGGAGTTTACATCCTTAAGAAGAGGCCTTGGAATGTGTTTTGTGGAAGTATAGAATGAACTTGGACACATCAACTTTGAAAAAGGGTGCTTGATCCATTAGGGTGATACATTTGGGTCACTTGTGCTTGTGGCACATTGTTGAGCCATTAAAAATATCAAAATATCAAAACTAGACCAACTATGGGGGAGGCAAGTGTTTAATCAATGGACACTTTGCCAAAGATCATAGTTGGACATTTTAAAACTTTGAAAATCATTTCATGCTTTACGTACTTTGCCATGTTTTTCAAAGTCATATAATTGCAAATTTGGTTTCAAATTTTGATACAAAATGTAGTGTTTTTCAAAACTTTTAGATTTTTATCAAAAGTCATGCATGTTTGGAATTTTATATGGTTTAATATTTTTCCCTAATAGAGTATATCATTTCAAACATGCATGCAAAATTTTATAATTTTTGAAATTTTCTGGAATTTTCTGGGAGTTTCTGAATTTCGACAGAAAAGCTGAAATTTCAGACTGATGGCGTATCAGTCGACTGCCCTATGGGCAGTCGACTGGCACAGCTATTTTCAGCTGCTGTGAGAAAATTCAGAAATAAATTATTCTCACATATGATGCCATAGGTTTGGGTTGCTCGAGGCAATCTTTTTTATGGTGTCAAAGGGGGAGAATGGGTGGTTTAAGTTATAATTTTGACTAAAAATGGATGATTTTAGGTATTTTGTCTAACTTAGACCTTGAAAGGTTAAAATTTGGAGAGAAGACATGGATTAAGGGGGAGGTACCTCTTAGGTTCTGATATGTCTTATATTTTTACATATTGTTGTTGTTAAGCGGTAACTTAACTTGGATTTAGATTAGAATTGAAAATGGGGAGAAGACATAGATTAAGGGGGAGGTTGCCTCTTAGGTTTACTATGTCTCATGCTTTTTCAATTGCTATCTATTGTTGTTGCTTTTGCTACTGCTATTTATCTCTAACTTAAACATATTGCCACGCATCAAAAAGGGGGAGATTGTTGAGGCAATCGGCCCTTAAATGATTGGAAGATCATGGTTTTGATGTGTGGGCGAATAGGTTTAAAGTTAGAGTGTTATGTTGTATTTGATTTGTGTGATTGAGTTTGCAGGACTTAGAGAATCACACTTGGTGGACCTATCTGAGGGACGAGAGCCGAGGGAGGAGAGCTCCAAGGGCAAGCCGGGAAGTGGACTTCAAAGGGTACACGTGAAGGGTGGCATGGAGGCAAGCCAAGGGAAGGCTTACGTGTGCATCCGAGGGACGATAGCTAGAGGATGAGGACTTCAAGGGGCGAGCCAAGGGAGCAGACCTGAAGGCACACGCGAAGGAGAAGGTTCGGAGTGGCTGGAGCTGAGCTAGGAGGCAGGGCAGTTGACTGGTCCAGAGGCAGTCGACTGCCAAAACCCACAGAAAGTTCGTAGCTTCGGACCAGTCGACTGGCCTTGGGGCAGTCGACTGGTATACCCCAAAACTAGCCGTTGGCTAGCCGTTGGACGACATTTAATGTCGGGCCAATCGACTGCCCCGAGGGCAGTCGACTGGTGCGAGTCTGGATAGACTGCGAATCTGTCCTTTTTACCTATAAAAGGAGCTCCTCGTTACACGTGTATGTACAGTTCCATACAGTAACGAAGTGCTGCCAAATTGTAGAGTGATTTTTTGCTTCCTCCATCATATTTCTGCATCTGTAAAGAGGAAGCTTTTGCTGTAAAGGTTTCTCCACCTCAAGGAGATTTTTCGATAGTGAAAAGTGGTGCTCATAGCGTGGATCCTTGGATTAGTCACCCATCTGGGTGGATACCAAGTAAAAGAACTTTGTTAGCATTGTTATTTCATTTTTATATTATTTCCGTTGCGCTAACATCTTTGTAGAGATCAAAACGATCAAAGAAAGTGCATTCACCCCCCCTCTGTACGCCTACACCGATCTTTCATGTAAACCGTTGACTGTAGGTCTGACTGTAGGTGATAATGGAGAAGTAGATGGTGGTCACAATGTCAAAGTCTAACCGCCGATGCATCCCGTACAGCATCATGCAGTGAAATGAGCGAATTTCAGAAAGAGGCTTAGAGGTAATAGGTATCAGGCAGTTAGTGATAATCTTAAACAGGACATAATCAGTGGGGGAAAGCCTGAGGGCAGCAAATGTGGGGAAATCACTGGCATCCTCACCGGGATCCCATGACCTAGGATGACCGAAAAAGTACTCATGGATAGAGTCAGGTGTGACTCCATCGAAGGGAACCGGTAGAGGATCTGGAAGATAAGGGTAGAGCGGAAAGTCGTTATTTGATTGGGGACACGCTAAAAAGGCAGTGAATGCTGATAAATCAAAATTGAGGTTAATACCGGCGACTCGGGTCCTATACCCCGAACCCTCTCCACTGACCATGTTGTTATAAATCTTAGAAACTAGATCAAAGTTGATCGACCGCTCGAGAAAGAGAATGGACTGAAGTTCATAAAACTCAATGATTCGTCGTACCGACGGACAATATTCGTAAATGAATGCTCTGTCCACAGTTCGATAGGGCATGAGTTTGAAAGTGTGATATTCAAAGGCTAGTGCGTAATGGACATTTTGAAATCTTGTATGAGGGGGTGGTTGCGGTCTTGAAGAGGATGAGGGAGCTCTGGATTGTGAGGTGCCCTCAGCCGGCTCTTTGCCTTTAGGAGATTTCCTAAGGGTTGGAAATAAATTATGGCAATAGATTGGATCAAATGAAGTGAATCAACAGAAGTTTGATCAGGTAATCAATGATACAAGAATGAATTATAACACAAGATGGAATTGATCATATGAACAACAGGTTACGGTACAAGTTGATTAGGGAGATTATCGTCAATGGCACACATACAAGGATAAGGTTTGATCATTAACAAGGTTTGATAGGGTTAGGTCACGGAGGATCACGACACACACAAAAAGGAGCACCCAACCGAAAGATCAATGGGATTGGGAAAAGTGCACGACACAAAACAAGCCATTGATTAGTGCAAGAAACATACTTGAAGAAATGAACAGCAAGATAACTTCTAAACAAAACTCCTTACTTAGGTGCCATGAAGTAGTTGGAGAAGATCTCGAAGGCTGGAAGAAGTTGCTCAGGAGATGAGCTCAAGGGCTTGAGCGAGAAAGATCCTTCAGAAACTTGCAAAAGAAACGAGAGAGCTCGCACCGCAGAGCTCAACGCAGGAAATGGAGCTTGAACAGACAAGCGCAAACTGAGATTCTCGCAGACAAGAAAGAAGCTCGCAACACTCGTGGGAATAGGGAGAAAGTTTTGCGATTTGTGCTGAGGGATCGGCTAGGGCTTGGAGGTGTAAGATCAGGAAGTTAATAGGTTGGTGAACCGATCGACCAACCAGAATTTATTGCGATCGAACGGATCACCGTTCAATCTGGGAGCGCCCAGACCGATCAGACTCCAGCCTGATCGGACTGGCTTAGTCCTGATCGGTCGGGTGACCGATCAGGTAAGCCCCTGATTGGTCTACCGATCGATCAGGGAGCGAACAGTAGGTTCGTGAGGTATTCTGTGAGCCTCCTGATCGATCTGTGGATCGATCACCACAGTGAGCAAGATCGGTCTGTGGACCGATCCATGCTAACACAGAGAGATTGCAGTGGGTTTATCACAATTCGGCTTGATCGGTCCGTTGGTCCGATCAGACATACTCCTGATCGGTCTGGTGACCGATCAGGCAACCTCCTGATCGGTCCAGTGACCGATCAGGTATCAGGAATTTTTCTGATACGATCTGAAATTTCAGTTTCAGACTCCCTATCGATTTCTAATAAGATCAGATGAAAAATCATCGATCTTGAAGGTGTTACCTTGACTATAACTGATCCTTTAAGAAGGATCAAAGGTCCTTATGGGTCTAACAAATCAATTTGCTCCACCCAGGTGGAGGCAAACTCAATCACAAACATTCAATCAATTTTCACCCAAGTTTGAATCAATATACAGTCTCCAATCAAGTTTCCTTGATTGGAATGTCCAAGTATGATCATGGAGCCAAGTACACATATGTTATGCATTGGTTTTCCCCATACTTGGTCAACTTAGTGATTATTATCTCGTAAACCTAATTTCTCAAGGGATGAATTGACATTTTGAGTAATTAGGTTGATTCTAGCATCTCACCCCATTTCTAGCTAATAAAAATATTTTGTTAACCCTTATAGTTTGTGTGAGATGTCCCCAAGTTGCCCAATTGTTCCCAACAATTTGTAATGATCATGAAGGGTTTTGACTGCTTTTTAAACCTATGAAGCACGACACATTCCCAATTCCCTTCGTAAGAAACTAAATTCATTATCGGGGAGTGGTTTAGTGAAAATGTCCGCTAGATTTGATTTGGACTCTACATGTGAGAGTACAATATCTCCTCTAGCAACATGATCTCTAATGAAGTGGTGACGCACTTCAATATGCTTGGTCCTAGAATGGTGGACTGGATTCTTTGTTAGGTTTATTGTGCTAATGTTGTCACACAGCACTTGCACACCCTTGTAGCTTAATCAATAGTCCTCTAGAGTATGAATCATCCACAACAATTGCGATACACTCTCTCCCATGGCGATATATTCTGCCTCGGTCGTGGAGAGAGCAACACAATGTTGCTTTCGACTTGACCAACTAACTAATGAAGATCCTAAGAATTGGCAACCCCCACTTGTGCTCTTCTGATCCAACTTGCACCCAGCATAGTCGGAATCGGTGTAGCCAATTAGGTCAAATGACTCGGTACTGGGGGTACCAAAGACCAACTCCAATTGTGCCCTTAAGGTATCTCAGAATTGGTTTAACACAATTAAATGAGATTCCTTGGCACAGACTTGATACCTAGCGCACATACCCACAGCAAAAAGTATATCAGGTCGACTAGCTGTGAGGTATAGCAGACTACCTATCATGCTCCGATATTGAGTTAGGTCAACTGGTTTACCACTCTCATCATTGTCTAAACGTGTGTTTGTAGCCATGGGAGTGGTTACCTCTTTCGAATCACTCATGTTAAATTTTTGGAGCATCTCTTGTGTGTATTTTGATTGGTGCACATGGATTCCGTCACGAGTTTGCTTGATTTCAAGTCCAAGGAAGAAAGTCAACTCTCCCACTAGACTCATTTCAAATTCACTCTCCATGTGGCCAATGAATTCATTTAAATAGCCCTTGTTGTTTGAGCCACAAATTATGTCATCGACATACACTTGGGCTACAAATATATTGTCACCATCTCTCCGTAGAAATAGTGTAGGGTCTATTTCTCCTCTCACAAAACCTTTTTCAATCAGAAATGTCGACAACCGCTCATACCAAGCTCGGGGTGCTTGTTTAAGGCCGTAGAGTGCCTTTTTAAGCTTGAACACGTGGTTTGGAAATTCGGTACTCTCAACCCCCGAAGGTTGTTCGACATAGACCTCTTCTCTTATTAAACCATTTAGAAAAGCCGATTTGACATCTATTTGATAAAGTTTGAAACCATTATGTGCTGCAAATGCAAGCATCAATCGGATGGACTCTAATCGTGCCACGGGAGCGTAGGTCTCATCATAATCAAGGCCTTCAACTTGACTGTAGCCCTTGGCTACTAAGCGTGCCTTGTTTCTTATGATTTCTCCCTTATGGTTCAATTTATTCTTGAAGACCCATTTAGTTCCAATAATGGTGGTCTTCTTAGGTCTAGGGACTAAGTCCCATACTTGACTTCTTTTGAATTGACCTAGTTCATCTTGCATGACAATGATCCAATCGGGATCATTTAATGCTTCGTCAATTTTTCTAGGTTCAATTTCGGAAATTAGGGCAACTTCATTAGCCTCATTCCTAAAGAATGATCTAGTCCTGACCCCATGATGGATGTCTCCAACAATTTGGTCTTAGGGATGGCTAGAGGCTAACCTAGTTTGCCTTGGTGTTGGTGATGCTTCTTGGATGGTTTCACTAGACACCGGCTCAGCCTCAGGATCCGGCTGATCTATGGGTTGTCTAGGCTCACCGTCATCAGACTCATCACCACCATCTACAACATTTGGACTTTCATTCAAACCTAGTTTCCTAAGTTCGAATTGAACTCCTTCGACATCTTCTGGTTGATCATTTGCTTTTGGAATTTCTTCAAAAACAACATCAGAAGACTCTTCAACTAATTTAGACTTCTTGTTGTAGACTCGGTAAGCTTTACTAACGAGGGAGTACCCGACTAGTATCCCTTCATCAGCTTTTGCTGTGAACTTCCCAAGATGGTCCTTGGTGTTTAGAATAAACACCTTACAACCAAACACCCTAAGATGTTTAACTGTAGTGATTTTCCAAACCAAAGTTCATGAGGAGTCTTTCCTAGGAATCTATGTATGAAGACTCGATTTTGCACGTAGCAAGCTGTATTCACAGCTTCAGCCCATAAGTAACTCGGTAATGAGTACTCATTGAGCATGCTTCATGCAACCTCTTGTAAGACTCGATTCTTCCTCTCTACAACACCATTTTGTTGTGGTGTTCTAGGAGTGGAGAACTCATGTCTATATCCTCTCTCTTGACAAAACTCTAAAAATCATTGGTTTTGAAATTTACCCCCATGATCACTCCTAATTGTTTTAATTGTTGATGATTTTTCATTTTCAACTATTCTACAAAAAGAAATGAAAACATCTAAGGTTTGATCCTTATATTTTAGAAAATACGTCCAAGTATATCTAGTAAAATCATCAATGATCACAAAACAATATCTCCTACCATTCAATGATATAATAGTGCTACAATCAAACAAGTCCATATTAAGTAAATCTAAAGCGGTAGATGTACTTACAGCGCTTTTACCTTTATGTGCAGATTTCGTTTGCTTACCCATTTGATATGCATCACAAAGTTTGTCTTTTTCATACTTGATGCTTGGTAAGCCACGAACTAATCCCTTGTTGGCCAATTTTTGGATATTCTTCATGTTCATATGTGCTAGTCTCCGGTGCCAAAGGGTGGACTCATCTTCTCTTGACATGAAACACTTAACAAAAGCATTAGTAGCACTTTTAAAGGAAACTTGGTAAATGTTATCTACTCTTGTGCCTACTAGTATCGTGTCCAATGTGTCATGTTGTCTAACTAGACATTAACTTGATTGAAAATCCATTGTGTAACCCGCATCACACAATTGACTGACACTTAGGAGATTAAATGTCATCCCCTTGACTAGAAGGACATTCTTAATCCTAAGACATTCGGATATTTGAATGTCTCCTATCCCTATGACCTTAAGACTACCATTGTTACCAAAAGAAACATTACCTCTATTTTTTCTTTGAAGGGTAGTGAATAAGGTTCTATCACCGGTCATGTGTTTGGAGCACCCACTATCAACGAACCATGTTGATAGATGCTCCCCCTCAATCACAACCTACACAATTCGAAAAATAGAAGATTTAGGTACCCAAATCTTGGGACCTAAAACACCTACTAAGCAAGACTTAGGCACCCATTCCTTGACTACTTTCCTTTGAACCCTAGGAGTCTTAAATTGTCTAACATCAGTTCTAGACATTAAGGAAACAAATGATGGTTCTTTGGGTCGGTAACCAATACCGGCCCTATTGTAGACAACCCTTTGTGCATTTAGAATCATATCTAAGGTCATTGAACTTGTTGAGAACTTCTCAAGAACACTCATGAGTCTCTCAACTTCATTCTTCAATGATTTGTTTTCATCTTCTAACATTTCTATATGTAAATCATCAATATCCTCATCCCTAGAGGATTTCAATTGTTCAACTTCTACTTTCAATGATTTAATCTTTACTTTGGACTTTTTCAATAAATCGGTTAAACATGCAATGGTTCTATAGCATTTGTCCAATTCAGGAGAGATTACCTCTTCATCATCCGAAGATGATGAAGCCGCGTTTGAGGAGTCGGTGGATTCATCACTGCTCTCTTCTCCTTCAATGGCCATGAGTGCTACATGGCGTGTACTCTTTTCTTCCTTCGCTTTTTCGGAAGAGCTAGAGGATGATTCATCCCATGTGGCCTTCAAGGCCTCCTTCTTCTTCTTCGATTTTTCCTCCTTCTTCTTGGATTTCTCCTCCTCCTTCTTTAGCGTTGGGCATTCATTCTTGAAGTGCCCTTTCTTGCTACACTCATAACAAGTAATGTTAGATTTATCAATCTTAACTTCACTAGGGTTACCTTTACCCTTGAAGCGCCGGCTCTTCCTCATCATTCTTCTAACAAAGTTGGCCATCTCGAAGGAAGAAGACCCGCTGCCATCCACCTCGGAATCGGACTCGGATGAGGATGAGGATGAAGATGAAGAGACTTCCTTCTCCTTCTTCTTCTCCTTTTTCTTCTTGTTGGTCTTTTCCCCTGTAACTAAGGCAATCCCCTTCTCCTTGTGGCCTTTGTTAGCCATTTCATGAAGCTCCATTTCACAAAATAGATCATCTATTTTTACAATTAACAAATCCTTAGAAACCTTGTAGGCATCCACCATGGATGACCACAAAGAATTCCTTGGAAAAGCTTTTAACACATACCTCACAAGGTCGCAGTTCTCGACCTTTTCGTCAATAGAATGAAGACTGTTGAGGACTTCCTTGAATCTACTATGAAGCTCACTTACCATTTCACTCTCCTTCATGGTGAGATTTTGTAGTTGGTTGAGGAACAAGTCCCTCTTGACTATTCTTGAATCTCGGCTACCCTCATGGAGTTCGATGAGTTTATTCCACAAATCCTTTGCACTTGTAAAGGGACCAACCTTGATTAGTTGGTCATTGTTCATGCCATATTGCAAAGTCACCACCACCTTCGCATCGGCTTCTCCTTTTCTCGTTTGCTCAGCCGACCAACGTGAAGATTCCAATTCTTTACCCTCCGCGTCTCTTGGAGGAGTGAAGCCCTCCTTCACGGAGAACCACATTCCGATGTCGGTCTTGAGATAGTATTCCATGTGAGACCTTCAATATTGAAAATCGGAGCCATCGAAGAAGGGAGGTCGGGTGGTGCTAAATCTTTCTCTCAAAGCCATCGTTGATAGCTCTCGGTTATTAATCCGCTTCAACAGAGCCCCAAGCTTTGATACCACTTGTTGGTGCTTGGATGGCTAGAGAGGGGGGGGGGTGAATGTAGCCAGACACTTGAAACTTAGCAGTTTTTAGATTTTCTCTGCATTTCAGAGGTTAGACAGCGGAAGCAAAACAAGTGCAGAAACTAAGTAACAAGCAAAAACTCTAACACAAGGATATACAAGGTTTGGGGATAACTTACCCCTACTCCTTGGCGTGCCCGTGAGGTGGGCGATCCCTTGATCGTTGGCAGATCAAGCCCCGAAAATTCGGATATCAAATCCTCCTTCTCGGTGGAGAAACCTCTCCACATAAATGGTCTCAAATGTATTAGAAATTAAGCACAGAGACAACAAGAAAGATCTTACAAATCGCTAGAAAAGCACAAGGATGAGAAATGAGAGAGCAGGTCACCGAGCACAGCATAGCGCCACCAACGCAAGAGCTCCAGCTCTTCGTTTGCTTGTTGATCCACTCGTGACTCCCTCCACAGACTCAAGGTTACAGCTTCGCAAGAGATCGCTTCAAGTGATTCACAGTAATGCACACAGATGATTGAGCAAAGCTTTTGATGTGGAGAACTCTACAGCTCCTTCTCCACTCCACAGCTTATCCTGCTTCCATCGCCAGGTCACACGCTCCTCTGCAGCAGCTCCCAGCTGCTCACCTGCAACAGCCAGTTACCCCTGACCTCCTCTGGACTCACTGAATCCCCTCCAGTTGAGCCCCAGGTCATCAGCTCCTCATCCGTTGCAGCTCACGCCAGAGGACGTTATAACCTGCGGAAGCAAATAGCCAAACCTGCTGTAGCGAAAGCCTTCGTTTGACTCCCCTTGGATGATCCCTGAGTCACCTGTACACTTAGCAGCTCATTAGGGCAGCGAATCAACAAAGAATCAAACAATCAGAAGTTAAGAGCAGAGAAAGCAGATGTGATCAGACGTGATCAGAGCGTCTAACAACGCGTTTGAATTAAAGTGATCGATCACCGGAATGATCCAGGGATCGTGGGTCACCGGATCGATCCACAGCTTTGCTGGGATTCCCAGCTTTCACAGCCACAAGGGCCTGATCGGTCAGCAGACCGATCAGGAAGCTCTCCAACCGATCAGGCTCCAGCCTGATCGGTTATAAGGAGGAGTCTGCGACACTTGATCGTTCACAAGAACGATCTAAACAGTATCCCAGATCGGTCACCAGACCGTTCAGGAGCTGAACAGAAGCCAACCCAAACCTTTCTGTTCTCTCCCTAATCGGTCACCAAACCGATCAGGCCGTGCCCTGATCGGTCAGTAGACTGATCAGGAAGCTCTCCGACCGATCAGGCTCCAGCCTGATCGGTTATAAGGAGGAGTCCGCGACACTTGATCGTTCACCAGAACGACCTGAACAGTATCCCAGATCGGTCACCAGACCGATCAGGAGTCGAACAGAAGCCAACCCAAACCTTTCTGTTCTCTCCCTGATCGGTCTCCAGACCGATCAAACATAGCTGGATCGGTCACCAGACCGATCCACGAGGGAACTCCGTGCCAACTTCCCTGATCGGTCACTAGACCGATCCAGGCAAGGTCAAATCCACTCTAAGTCAAGAGAACGGGCTCCGAGCCTTCTCTGACTCGTGCTCAGTCCCCCGAACCAAGACTCCATGCCCAGCTTCACTCACCGAGACTTCAGTCAACCTGGCTTCACTCACCAGGACCCGGCTTCATTCACCGGGATTTCAGTCAACCTGGCTTCACTCACCCGGACCTGGCTTCACTCACCCGGATTTCAGTCAATCTGGCTTCACTCACCAGGATTTCCAATCACCTAATCCTCCGAGTTAGGAATTTTCACACCTAGCCCTCCAAGCTAGGACTTTTCCACACCTAACCCTCCAAGTTTGGACTTTCCACACCTAGCCCTCCAAGCTAGGACTTTTCACACCTAGCCCTCCAAGCTAGGACTTTTCACACCTAGCCCTCCAAGCTAGGACTTTTCCACACCTAACCCTCCAAGTTAGGACTTTCCACACCTAGCTCTCCAAGCTAGGACTTTTCACACACCTAGCCCTCCAAGCTAGGACTTTTACACCTAGCCCTCCAAGCTAGGACTTTTTCATTCATCCAAAGCCCAGTCCCCGACCAGGACTTAATCATAATCATCTCATCAACCTAAACTAAAATCGGTGTCAACACCAAAACAACAATCAGGGTTAGATTGCATCAACAGTATGTGGCACTATGCAAGAATGGTGACAATCAGTTCCAGCGGTGTTTTTGGGCTTTTGGTGCTTGCCGAAGGGTGTTCAGGTTTTATTTACGTAGACTTATTGGAATTGATGCCACACACCTAAGAGGAAAGTATCCGGGAGTAATGTTGATTGCAACGACGATTGATGGTAATGACAATGTTCTCCCAGTTGCCTTCGCAATAGCCGAAGTTGAATGTGGGTCTGCATGAGAGTGGTCTTTGGAGCATACAAAGAGGTTCTTTGCTGTCGATGATCACTTAATCACCATAGTATCAGATTGACATCGGGGCATTATATCAGCAGTTGGAAAAGACTACACAAACGCGCATCATGCCTTTTGTTGCCACCACATGTGTTGTAATATGGTAACTTATACTGGAAGTAGAGCTGCTGTAGGTTTGTTTTGAGCAGCAGCATGAGCCAACACAACACTCCAATATGATATGATAATGCAGACAATGCTTGAAAAACATCCAGTTGCCCATAAGTGGCTTCAGATGATTGACCCTAAAAGGTGGGCAAATGCACACTTTACAGGGAGAAGGTACAGAATGCTTACCATGAATTATGTGGAGAGCTTAAATACTTTGTTCAAGTCTACACGTGAGCTTCCCATAAACAGGTTAATTGATAATACAAGAAGAAAAGTTGCTCAATGGTTCTATAACCGTAGAGAGGAAGTCTCTAAATGGCATGTTGCTTTGACACCTTTTGCTACAAAAGAAATGGATTCAAGGAGAGAGAAAGCAAGAGCTTATAAGGTTCACCCTTACTCTCAATCAAAAATGGAAGTAGAAACATGGGGCACTTCATACATTGTTGATTTGGAAAAAAAGTTTTGTCATTGTGGGGAGTTTCAAATTTCAGGACTTCCTTGCTCACATGCTATTGTCGTAATCATTCACAGGAACATGGATACACTCCCATATTGTGAGCATTATTTTTATTCTGAAATTTGGAAGTGGGTTTACATGGATCGTATTTTCCCTTGTAGAAGCAAGCAGTTTTGGCCTACTAAGTAAACGACATTACAGTTCTATGTCCCCGTAGCCTTGTGCAGCCTGGTAGATGAAAGAAGGCACGGATTGAGTCCAGACACAATGGCAAGGTGAAACTAAAATGCAGCCGGTGCAAACAACTTGGTCATAAAAAAAGGACATGTAGAATGCCACCAACCCCAAGGTCTTGAGTTAATTGGTATATGTAGTGACCCAATATTCTGATTGAAGTGTATATTTTGTATGGAGGAGAACTGAATGTATATATTTTGTATATTGTACAACTATAGTATTGTCAAAAAACTAGTTGTTGTTAATGTTGTTGTTGATGCAGTCTGACCCTGATTGTTGTTTTGGTGTTGAAACTGATTTTAGTTTAGGTTGATGATTATGATTATGATTAAGTCCTGATCAGGGATTAGGCACAGTGTTGAAAAGTCCTAACCTAGAGGGTTAGGTGTGAGAAAATCCTAGCTTGGAGGGCTAGGTGTGGAAAAGTCCTAACCTGGAGGGTTAGGTGTGGAAAATCCTAGCTTGGAGGGCTAGGTGTGGAAAATCCTAGCTTGGAGGGCTAGGTGTGAAAAGTCCTAACCTGGAGGGTTAGGTGTGAAAAAGTCCTAGCTTGGAGGGTCAGGTCCTAGCTTGGAGGGCTAGGTTGATGAAATCCCGGCTTGGAGGGCCAGGTCCTAGCTTGGAGGGCTAGGTTGGATGAAATCCTGGCTTAGAGGGTCAGGTCCTAGCTTGAAGGGCTAGGTTGGATGAAACCCTAGCTTGGAGGGCTAGGTTGGAGTCCCTGGATCGGTCTGGTGACCGATCAGGGAAGTTGGCACGGTGCTCCTTCGTGGATCGGTCTGGTGACTGATCTAGCGATGATTGATCGGTCTGGTGACCGATCAGGGAGTATGCGTTTCACTCACTGCTCAGCTCCTGATCGGTCTGGTGACCGATCAGGGAGCCCACAAGTGAGTTGAGTTCCCCTGCTGCTCTACTCCTAATCGGTCCGGTGACCGATCAGGGAGTATCCAGTAGGTTTTTGGGAACCTTACTGATCTGCTCCTGATCGATCTGGTGACCGATCTGGAACACTGTTCAGACCATTCTGGAGAACGATCAAGTGTCGCGAGTTCCTCACTATGACCGATCAGGATGGAGCCTGATTGGTCTGAGCATGCCCTGATCGGTCTGTTGACCGATCTGGAGGGTTGGACTGCGAAGCTAAGGAATAACCCAGCAAAGGGGTGGATCGGTTTGGTGACTGATCCACAACCTGGGATCGGTCTGGTGATCGGTCCTGAAGAGTCCCAAAGAAATCGCGATTTCTGATTGAGCGTTGGGGACCGATCAAGTTGGAGCCTGATCGGTCTAAACCCACCCTAATCGGTCTGGTGACCGATCAGGAGGCTCTCTGATCGGTCCGGTGACCGATCACTTTAATTCAAAATGCACTGTTAGACGCTCTGATCGCGTCTGAACACATTTGATTCTCTGTGCTTAATCTCTGATACTTGATTCTATGCTTGATATGCTGTACTAATGCTCTGATTAAGTCTGCAGGTGACAGGGATGGATTCAAACACTCAAGGAGAATCAATGGAAGCCTTTCCTTGGAGCAGGTTTGTCCATTTGCCATCTCAGGTTGCAACGGCTGGAGCTATTGACTGGAGCTTGGCTGAGCTCAGTGGTAGCTGGCGTTGGCAGGTGAGCAGCTGGAGGCTGCAGTGAGGTGGTGACCTGGCGATAGTGGAGAAGACTTATGCTGCGTAGCGGAGAAGGGCTGAAGAGATCTCTTGCTAGAGCTTGCTGTGAAAACTTCTTGCTGCGTGCTTGTGCTATCTGATGTTCCATCATCTTGAGCAAGCAACTGTGATCCTTGAAGCAACCTTCTGTTACTGGGGCACATGGGAGAAGAGAAACAAGAAGCTTGAGTCCATTAGCGAGAAGACACGAAGAGGAGAGTCTTGCGTGAGATCTGCGCTGGGTGGAGCTCAGAGAAGTTTGCTTGTGTTCTTGTGGTTCTAAGTGCTAAGTAAGATCCTTCTTGTGTTTCCTATACTTTATACTTCATCATCTTGAAACGTTGTGGAGAGGTTACTCCACCGAGAAGGAGGTTACTTACTATCCGGATTTTCCGGGGCTTGATCTGCCGACGATCAAGGGATCGCCCACCTTAAGGGCACGCCAAGGAGTAGGGACAAGTTATCCCCGAACCTTGTAAATCCTCTTGTTAGCGTTTTTGTATTTGTGCTTAGTTTATGGTTTAGTTTTCTGCAACTCTGTTTTTCTTGTGCTTCTACTGTGCTACTAATATTTGAGGTGCAAAAAATTGAAAAGAGCTAAAGCTCAAGTGTCTAGCTACATTCACCCCCCCCTCTCTAGCCATCTAAGTTCCAACAGTTGTGACTTGAAGAAGTATTTCAATATTATGATACATTTCTTCTTGTGTAAATTTATGTAAGCAGAAATGATCAGTTGTGAATATCTATCATTTAAGACCCTCTATTTGTTTGCTTTGTTGAATCATTGTTCTGTGCCAACTGATACTGTATTAACACGTAATTGATAATCATTAGGACTATGTTTGGAGACCAAAAATACCATCTCCTAGCTAGCTAAACTCTAACTACTGGTAATGAGTTTTGAGAAATCAAAATATCATAGGTCCATGAAACAAACCTCCTGCTGTACCAAATTCTGAAAATATGAGGTAATGATGTGGATGGAATTAAACTATGGTATGCAATGTCTATTTAGGTACTCTCCTTCTTGTTTAATATTAAAAATAATTTCACAACATGTATATTTATATAAAATATTTAATCATTCTTTTATTAAATTATTTGAAATCTGAAATGAGATTATTGTTTCAGGCCCTGCGTGGGCCTGAACATTATTGTTTTAGGCCCAACTTGGGCCTAAAATGGGATTATTTCAGGCCCAGCGTGGGCCTGAAATGATATACTGGGCCTGAAATAATATCATTTCAGGCCCAGAGTGGGCTGTGAATTCAAATTAGGGTAGAGGAAAAGTAAGGTTCAATATTACTTATAATATCGACAAGAGGACAGATTATATATTAGAGATTACACAATAACAAGGATCGAAAGCAATGCTCCATTGGAGTATCAAAATGGTTTACATACATTATAACTACAAACATATATTGTTTGTCATTACACTTACATTATACAACTGAATCATTTTGTTTCAGGCCCTGAGTGGATTTCCTAAAATGCTTTTATTTCAGGCCCAACGTGGTCATGAATTCAAATGATTCCAGCAAAAGCAAGGTTCAATATTACTGATGGGTTCGACAATAATTACAGATTACAGATCATATATGAGACAAAAACAATGATCCAAAGTAAAGTTTGATTGATTTGAAAAGGAGTACATATATTGTATAATTACAAATATACAATGTTTGTGATGACAATTACATATGCATAGTATCAACAAAAATAATAATTACAGATTTAGCTTCCAGCACTTGTCTCTCATTATTTTATATCCCACCTGAAATCGATAATTTT
Source organism: Boesenbergia rotunda (assembly GCA_024364735.1). NCBI lineage: Eukaryota > Viridiplantae > Streptophyta > Magnoliopsida > Zingiberales > Zingiberaceae > Boesenbergia > Boesenbergia rotunda. Next base: position 309,513 of record JAGFNQ010002471.1, on the reverse strand, counting down.
TCATTTGCTTTTGGCTAAAATCTGTAGATCTTTGAAAAACTAGACTTTCAGCATACCACATCATGAAAAATGCACAATCCAACCTAAAAAACCAATATTCACATTGTTGTCATCTTATAAATCCAACCATGAAATCAATTGTTATGTTTAACAAAAATAAACATCCTCTTACGATCTGCTTTGGGTGGGTCCTTCTACAACAATTTTATTAAACTCTGTCCCAACTATGGAAGGCAATCCTTTATTCCATATCTTGTAATATGACCAGTTCAAATTTTTGAAAAATACCACCTACACAGATATGACATTAGTAACAATTATATTGGTCTGAAACTTTTTGTTGAGATATATATATGAAATAGAAAATTTACAGTTTTTTTAAATTTGGCAGTGTACCCTTCTGTGGTGCCGAGAGAATTATAATGATGGATACTACCTTCCTCAAGGTCAATAATCATTAGATGCCAATGATTATCTGCATTATTTAGAGGACAGATGATATATCTAATTGACTTATCTGTATCAGTAGCAATAGTTTGTTCAAATGTCTGAGCGTGAATCGCCTCAAAAAGTTCCTATGTTTATTAAAAAGGAAGTGTCAGTGGACTAAATTATAGAAAAAAATAACAAAATAAGTAGCTAATTGACTTACATCAAACCCCACCCCACAGAATATGGAGGGGTGGTATGGTGAGTTACACGCTTTTACTTCATTTCCAAGAATTGTCCAGTATGTATTTATGCAATCCCCGATGGTGTAGTCATTCCAATCAAATATTGTCAAAAAAGATTGCATATCTAATGTAAAGGTCCCATTGGACCATACTGGATTCAACTCATACCTACATGCAAATAAGATAAGCAACTTAATAACAATGTGAATGATTAAATTTTATTAAAGAATGTCAATAATCATTATTGTTTTACAATATTTTTCCAAACCCAATAGCAACTAACTCACTTTAATTTACTAAGCTTTAATAATGTTTCAGCAATTTCTGCATCTTTAGTCTTCTTAAAAAATGCTCTGGAATTCTTCAAGATTTTGCTTTTCACCTTTTGAAATTCTTTAGCTTTAGCTGCGTGATGTTCAGATATGTTTGTTTGGGTGGATGTCACAGATTTTGTTGTTTGCGTTGTAGTATCTGACATTGATGGGGCAGGAGCCTCGTCATCTTCATCTTCATCTTCATCCTCATCCTTATACTGAACAACTTGTTTGCCCATGCCTTTGGCCTGGTAGTCTTGTCTGACTTGAGTTATTTTCCTTTTTTTGGCAAGTGGCTCACCTTCATCTGACCCTTTGCTTTGCAATTGTTGATGTAGCTTCATGATACTTTGGTTAGCCTGAAGTATGATCGTCTCTCTTACAGCTACCCTTTTATCATTTTGCTCTTCTTGTTCTTTAAGCTGCGAATCTTTGTCACCAATTATTTTATCCTTTTCAACAATGATGTCATCTTTTTGTTTCAGCTGGGACTCCTTCTCTGCAATTATTGTTTCTTTCTGAGCAATAATTTGATCCTTGGCACTGATGGTTGTTGCCGTCTCACTTTTGGCTTCCTCCAAACTTTTAAGTGTTATATTTAATTGTTATTGTAAGGTCTCAATTTGTTCTTATTTTTGTGTACATATATTGCAGGCTTCCATTTGTAAGGCCTGTAGCCTTCCTTGTGCTGCCGGCTTCCTTCTGGTGCCTACTCTAATACCTCACAGTGTACCTCAAGTGGTTGAGTTGGAGGAGAGTTGTCAGGTAGCAAATCATGCTCTATATCAAACGGAATTAAATCAACAGTAATTAAATTTGTGGTCACACGGTCTATCATCCTCTTGATACTCTCAACATGGGCTTTAGGCCAAGTCCAGCGAAGTATTCTTGGCAATCTATGAGGATATTCAGGAGCAACAATACTAATATGTTCAGTAACCCATACCTGCAACATCATTATAATCAGTAAATAATATCCATCATCAAATTATATGAGCAGGTATATGTACTCTAACTTACAGCCAAAATATTTGAAAATCCCTTGAGCAAGGGAGCCTTGGCCGGTTGGGTTGAATCACCTACATGTGGTCTATGCCTCAATGTCACCTCCTTTCCAATGGCTCCCAACTGAGGAGCCATGAAATTGTACACGGCATTGCACCAATTATAGTTTGGTAGATTGTCAAAATCATCTACGCAATCAATAAGTGACAAGGCAGGAATGACAAGTATGCTGCTAATACCACAAAATAACACTGTACAAAAAAAATAGAGTATATACAACTGACAGTACAACTTGTCATTGGATGTAGACTTTATTAGCAGTTTCTCTAAATGTCGTGTAGAACAACTGGAATCTTCAAAATACTCCTTGTACAGTGGGTTGGAGGCCTCATTTAAATCAAGTTGGACCATCTCTCCATGGTCAGGTAGCCCTAGAATAAGTGATATATCAACCTTTGTGAAATTGAGTTTTTTCCCATGGAATACAAAGCTCTATTCTTCTTCATCCCAATTATCAAACATGTTCTGAACTTGGGGTCTTACACAAGAACTAGTAGCAAGGTCTAGGACCCAAGAAAAGGGTGTTTCTCGAAGCAACTGTTCTTGTGCTGGTGTGGGTGGAACAGAATCAATAAAATTTTTAAAATGGCAAAGGGTACTTTTCCAGTTCATTCGTTTACTTCGACCTTTGTTGGCAAAACTTGTATACTCGGTAGGCAATTTGATTTTTCGGTGTGGCAGCAGTTTTTTCCCATGACTTCCCCCAGGGACTTGCTGTTTCATAGATTTGGTGGGAGCAGCTTTCTTTGAAGATGATCTTTTTTGACCCATACCGAACTTAGCAACCATCAAACAAAAAATTATTTGACACAAACAAAAATGACACATAGAATTCGTTCATAAAAGGGCCTCCTCAAATTCAGTCTTTCACTGAAAACTATCGCTAACCCTAGGTGAAAAGCAAGAACTGAAATGACAAACTATAAATAGGGTACCTACAATTCAACTAGTGCGATGACGAGGATGTCGCCGACAACTACTCCAATGAAGACAAGCACACTACCTTGAAATCACAACAAATCTGAAGCTAGAAGACGATTGCTTAGCACTAGGCTCCCAGGGACGCTATAAAGCTGAGTGACTGCTGGGCCTGATATAAAAGGATTTCAGGCCCTAGGCGGGCCTTTTTTCTTTATATGTATTATAAATAAAATTTAGGTTATATCTATTTTTATTTCTAAAAATAAAACTAAATTTGTTATATATCATATATATTTCAGATTTATCATGTGCATTTTATTGATTATGTATTTATATTTAATTTTCAAGCTTCTAAAATTCACATATAGATGAACGACGCTGGGCCTGAAATAAGAGTTATTCAGGCCTACAGTGGACCTGAATATCTCTGATTTCAGGCCCACCTTGGCCTGATATGTCAGATATTCAGGCCCACCAATGAATGAAAATTTTATTTGTCATCTTAATAAAAAAAATTATTAATTATTTATCATGAATTATTATTTAATTAGGTATATCAGTGGTTTAGGGATATCAGTGAGTTTTAAGCAAAACTCACTGATGGACCTACCATATCTGGAATAGGAGATAATATTTTTGGTGTCCAAACTTCTAATCAATCTATATCACAATGCTATAGGAGTAGTTTGCAATACGAGGTTTTTAGGTATATCAGTGAGTTATTATGTGCACACTAAGTACTAATAATTATGAGTTATGATTTCAGCCCCACCCAGGGCCTGAAATAAATTTATTTCAGACCCACGTTGGGCCTGAAATAGAGCTATTCAGGCCCACAGTGGGCCTGAATTTAAGTGATTTCAGGCCCACCGTGGACCTGAATTCATTTTATTTCTGGCCTACCTTGGGCTGTGGGCCTGAAATCATTTTATTTCAGGCCCACCGTGGGCTTGAAATCATTTAAGTTCATGCTCACCTTGGGCATTAAATAAAATAATGATTTATAGAATAATATTCTATATTTATCTACAAGATGTGACCAAATCCTCTAATTTTATTTAATTATTAAATTTTATAATTTGAAACAAGTTTTTTAAATTTATGGTAGACATAATCCATCTTACTAAGTAAATACAGAATGCATATAAAATTTCAATTCCTTCGAGACCATTAAGTCATATTTTCAAATTATGTTGCAATAGGAGTGTTGTAAATCCATCAGGAACCCACTAATGGACCTTCGATACTTGGATATGTCGATACTCGATATCAGTAGTTAGAGTTAACCAAAGAGATATTATTTCTGGTGTGCAAACTTAGTCCCAATCATTATGAGTTATGTTTTCACTTACACACAATTGTTTTGTTTTTCTAGACAATAAATTATATTCATACAAATTACACAATTTCAATACAAATGGAGCTGAATCACTAGCAAAGGATTTTTTTTTACAACATTACTTCAAGTGATTGACAGTCTCATGTTTTACAATATATGTCTCTCATAATATTTACTGTCAGATCAAATCTCATTTTCATCATATCTCCTTGTTTGAAATCCATCTTCTCATCGTATAGGAGGCATCGGACGTATTGCATAACAAAGAAGGCACAATCCACGCTGAAAATAACAAACAGTATTTCTGATTTCAGTAAGTGGGGTAATAAAATACTTTCATGATTTTAAAATTTTGAAACTCTTCCTCAGTTACTTACCTATGTTCTTGTTGGGGACATTTTTGTCTGATGGAGGGTCATTTGTCCAAGAGATGATGACTTTGTAGATATGGATGAATAGCCGTAAGTTCGTCGCGAGTATATTGTTTAAGTTCTTTTACCTGTAAAATATATCATGAATTTCAATGACATTTTTGACCAAATGATAAACATATATATGAATAAAGGTAGGTAGCCCACCGCTGAGTCAAAATCATGCTTATATTTACGACCACTAGCAAGAGAATTTAAATGATTGAAAGTCATTACTTTTGTATCCACCGCCAACAAGTGAAAGTGTGTATTATCACTGCACAAAGGTATTAAAATATATCTAAACCCTTGTTCTATCATATCAGTCTTCATCACTTGTTGCAGGGAAAACTTTCTTGACGATCTTATTGAAGCCTAAAAATTTGCATAATCAAAATTATTAATAACCACATCATAATATTAGGTCTTCTACAATCTATTAATTGATACTAATTTACATCACTTACTGTGAAGAAGGTTGAATAATATATTGACTTGTTGTATGACCTACCACATGTGGATGCTCCCCTAAATATAATTTTACAGAAGGCATCAATGACCTCGCCTTTTGTAAAAATGAATGCAAATTCAAAGCAAAGGGTGCATCCTCCCAGATAAATTCATTAGCCAACCTGCCAAGCTAATTGATAAGATTCTATATTAAAGTCCAAATATATTAACTAAATTATGTTTCATAACTTACTTTAGGTTCTCCAATTTATTTATCAGGTAGGTCTTCTTTATCTTGATTTTTCTTCTTCAACTTCATAAAATGCTTCTTCACAAACTACATCGATAAAATTTAGACCAAACTAATTAATGACCAAATTCAATAAATTTGACGTAATTTATATGAAAATAACTCACATACATCAATGCCTTGTTGCCTCATTTTGTATAGTTCAGAGGTCCTTTTTTCCTCCACTATATCTTCTTCAGACATGACTTCCATTACAGTAATGGTTTCTCTTGCTTCATCCATATCCTCCTCACTAAGTTTTCTTTTTCCCTTGTCCATGACATTTGATATTTGTTCCTTTCTCCGCTTCCCCTTATGTAATAGCTGGTGCCATACTGGACTCTCAATTGAAATATCCCTGTAATCATACTGAGTTCGGTCACGCCCTCTCCTTGTTCTACAAGAGACTGGATTAGAAAGAGGACCGACTACAGGATAGCTTTCTTGACCCTCCATCCCCTTTTTTTCAATAATTGAAATTAATTCCTTAACCCTTTCATTCAAACATATATTCTCCTCTGTTAGCTCCTTGATTAGGGTGTCTTTAAGAATACATTCACCACATAGCCTTACATCTTCTGTGTGATGTCCTTGTGATGTCTCCATTGCCCGTGGAATGTCATCACCAATCTCAAGGTTCTCAAACAATGTGTTTTCATGTAGGTTAGGAATTATTTCAACGATCACCTGTCAATTACCAAGTACACAAATTTTACTGCCTCTATATCAAACTAACATAGATCACAGTTTAGAATAATTACCTCTTCGGACCTGATTTGGTTGATAAGGTCCCTCAGCCTACTAATATGCGAAGGAATATTCTCCACTTATTTATTCGGGGTCCTTCAACATTGTATGGTTTTTGAATGGGTACATGCTCCCAAAACCATGTCTACACAAAGTTTTCTAGACAATTACATTAATGATAGCAAAATATTATAAAATTTATCAAGAAAATTCTACTCACTGCCAAAAGCCCAGCAAATCCCATTAGGTAAGGGAGGTTGGTGGTCCTCTGGTTTCCCTGAGTTGATGAAAATAATTCCCCAATCTTAGGTAATTGAGAAGACAAAAATTTATGGATAGCTTCCACCCAGTTGAATCTACCAAGATTGTCATAATCATCTACTATATCTACAAGACCTAGAGGGACCTTATATGTACCAGATGAAAATAAAACATAAACAAATATATACAAAATATATAATTTACAAACTAATAACACATCATCCTCTAATTCAACACTTTTAGAATAATGTTTAAGTAAGTCCTCAATTCTTGTTCTGGTAGGTTGTTTTTCTTTTGAGAAGTAAGTACGATAAAGGTCACCCGATGCTTTAGTTGAATTAATAGGGACCGAAACTCCACGGTCCACTATACCCAGTAACAAAGCAACATCTCGTTTGGTGAACGCAACCGGTACACCTGAAACAATTAAAATATTTAGTTATCATCAACAATATAGGCTTCAATTTATTTCACTTTGGGCCTGAAATGAATTCTTTTCAGGCCCACGTTGGGCCTGAAAGGAATTCATTTCAAGCCCATGTTGGGTCTGAAAGGAATTCATTTCGGGCCCACGTTGGCTGAAATGATTCATTTCACGTTAGGCCTGAAAGGAATTCATTTCAGGCCCAATGTGGGCCTGAAGTAAAATCACTTTATGCCCTCGGTAGGCATGAAATAAAATCATTTCAGGCCTACCGAGGGCCTGAAGTAAAATTACTTCAGGCCCTCCGTAGGCCTAAAATGATTTTAATTCAGGCCTACCGAGGGCCTTAAGTGAATTTCACCTGAAATTCACTCATTTAAATTGATCAAATATAAATCATTTAAGGTCATCTATATCCAAGTTTTATCTTACTATAGATATTGTTTACAATTCATAATTAAAACTATTACCTGAGAATTTAAAAACTTGCGAGGTTGAATCCCAACTTTCAAATATATAAACCAAAATTTCCCGGATATGCTGCAATTCTTGTATGTCCAAGAAAAAACTGAAGGGCGACTCTTTGATCTTCGCAATGTGTCGATCATTTAAAATTTCAAATGCTTCAACAAAATATTTAAAGTGGCCTAAAACACTGCACTAATGTAATTTTTTCTCAAAGTCATCTGAACCCTACAGTTTTTATACATTACAAATTTATTCAGCAAAAATAAGTATAAACTGTTGAGGCAATCGACCCTTAAATGATTGGAAGATCATGGTTTTGATGTGTGTGGTTGAATATGTTTAAGGTTAGAGTGTTATGTTATATTTGATGTGTGTGATTGAGTTTGTAGGACTTGGAGAATCACACATGTTGGACATATCCGAGGGACGAGAGCCGAGGGAGGAGAGCTCCAAGGGCAAGCTGGGAAGTAGACTTCAAGGGCACACGTGAAGGGTGGCATGGAGGCAAGCCAAGGGAAGGCTTGCATGCGCATCCGAGGGACGATAGCCAGAGGAAGAGGACTTCAAGAGGCAAGCCAAGGGAGCAGACCTGAAGGCATACGTGAAGGAGAAGGTCTGGATTGGCTGGAGCTAAGCTGAGAGGCAGGGCAGTCGACTGGCCCTGGGGCAGTCGACTGCCAAAACCCACAGAAAGTTTTCGACCTCGGACCAGTCGACTTCCCATGGGGCAGTCGACTGGTATACCCCGAAAACTAGCCGTTGGCTAGCAATTAATGCTAGACCAGTCGACTTCCCTTGGGGCAGTCGACTGGTGCGGGGTTGGACAGACTGCGAGTTTGTCCTATTCACCTATAAAAGGAGCACCTTTTTGCACGAGCACGGTACGGTTCCGTACAGTGTCGAAGTGCTGCTCGTCTGAAGAGTGTTTTCCACTTCCTCTCTTGTATTCTACTGTACTCTGAAAAGAGGAAGATCGACTGTAAAGGTTTCTCCACCTCAAGGAGAGTTTTTGATAGTGAAAAGTGGTGTTCCCGGCGTGGATCCTTGGACTAGTCACCCATCTGGGTGGATACCAAGTAAATGATAAGTGTTAGCATTGTAATTGTTTTCATTTGCATATTATTTCCGCTGTGCTAACAAATTTGTAGAGATCCAATCCGAAAAAGTGCTATTCACCCCCCCTCTAGCCCGCCTAGACGATCCTTCAGTTGGTATCAAAGCCGGTGCGTTTCGGAAGAACTAACCGTCAACCGGAGCAAATTTAATGGCGTTACAAGAGGGATACTCCACCGCACGACCACCTTTCTTCGACGGGAACGACTTCGCTTACTGGAAAGGTAGGATGCAATACTATCTTATGAATGATATTGAAAACTGGATCAGTGTTGTAAATGGCTTCGAGGCGCCCGTCGATGAAAGAGGAGAACCAACACCGATGAGATCTTGGTCAAAGGAGGTGATGAAGAGGGCGCAATCCAATGCCAAGGCCACCACCACACTGCAGTGCAGGCTCTTGAAGGAGCAACTGAACAAGGTGAGGTCGTTCAAGAGCACTAAGGAACTGTGGGACAAGTTGGTGGAATTGAACGAGGGGTCAAACGAGTCCAGAAGAGCCAAGAAGGACTTGCTAGTGGCCCAACTACAATCCCTATCCATGAAGAGCAACGAGACCGTCAGCCAGCTACATGGAAGGGTAAAGGAAGTGATAAATGAGCTCCATGTGATTGGAGAGAAGATCGAGAATCGGGACATCGTCAGGTATGTTCTACAAGCCTTCCCGAGAACCACCTTGTGGGCGTCCATGGTTGATGCATACAAGGTATCGAGGGACTTGTCAATTGTTAAATTAGACGACCTTTTCTGTGAATTTGAGCTACACGAGCAACCTAATGTCTCAGCCAAAGAGAAGGGTATTGCCTTTGTTGCAGAAAAGGAGAAGAAGAAAAGGAAGGAGAAGAAGAAAGTGATCTACTCCTCATTATCAGACTCAGAAGAATCCAGTGCCTCCTTGGATAGCGATCAAGAGGCGTTCATGGTAAGAAAATTTCGTAGAGCTTTTAAAAGTTTGTCTAACAAGTCCTATGCTAGGAAAGGGTCCAAAGGTAAGGGTAAGACCAAGGACATCATATGTTACAACTGCCACCAAGAGGGACATATGAAGAACGAGTGCCCCCAATTGAGGAAAAGAGATGACAAGAAGGAGGAGAAGAAGAAAGGGGACAAGAAAAAGTCAAAAGGAAAGGAGAAGGGTGCCACCAACCTAAAGGCGACATGGGATGATCCATCATACTCAGAGGAAGAAGAAGAGCAAGTCTCCCACTTTGCTCTTATGGCACAAGACCACTCGGATTCATCAGATGATGAACGAAGCTCAAGCAGTGAAGATGAGAGCTCCTCCACTTCATCATCAGAGTCAGAAGCTTCGGTAAGTGAGGTATACCACTTACCCTCCTCTACTTTAGTAAAGATAATTTCTAGCACTAACATGGACTTAGCTAAGGTTAGAAGTAAAATTAAGGATCTAAAAGAAGAAATTGCCATGCTTAGAGTAGAATCTACAAAACTTAAAGAATTGCATGCTAGTTCTACTTCTCCACATGCTTTACATGCTGAAACTGAAAATAGGGAACTAAGGAAACAGGTAGATGACCTCACGAAGGACCTTAGGAAATTCCAAGTAGGATCTAGTAACCTGGACATGATCATCAATAGTCAAAGGGTTGTGTATAACAAGGCCGGGTTGGGTTATAGGCCAAGGACAAAGGAGGTAGCCTTTGTCTCACTTACCGGTAGGATTGGCGCATCTAGGAGACTAGGGGTTAAGGGAACCACAAAGAAGGCATGGGTACCTAAGAGATTTCTAAATGATGCTTATGGATCAAAGATATGGGTACCAAAAGAGTATGTTTTCCATGTTGTTTAGGTAAAGGTGAAGGAGGCCTCAACTATGTGGATAGTAGATAGTGGATGCTCAAGACACATGACCGGGGATGTGAGCAAATTCACCACTATTAGCTACTTAAGAGAAGGGACGGTCTCCTTTGGGAATAGTGGAAAGTTGAAAATCATTGGTAGGAGCACAATTGAGCTATCTTCCACCATTTCTATACATAAGGTACTTCTGATCAAAGATATGAAGTTCAATTTATTAAGTGTGAGTCAATTATGTGATGTCGGTTTTAGAGTTGAATTTCATGCTAGGAAATGTATAATAAGGCATAATGAATCAAATACTATCATATTAGAAGGGTTTAGAGAGGCAAATTTATATTATCTTGATCTTACTTATGCTACTAACAATGTTGCTAAGTGTTTCATGTCCAAAGAAGAAGAAGGATGGTTGTGGCACCGGAGACTTGGACATGTCAACATGAGGAGTATTGCAAGAGTGACCAAGGAAGAGTTGGTGAAGGGACTACCAATGATCAAGTACGAGAAGACCAAGTTGTGTGATGCATGCCAAGATGGTAAGCAATCAAAAGCATCACACAAAGGTAAAACCATAACCACTACTTCTTCACCTTTAGAACTTTTGCATATAGATTTATTTGATTGTCATAGCACTCCCTCACTTGTAGGGAGTAAATATTGCCTAGTCATAGTAGATGATTTTTCTAGGTTTACATGGGTTTATTTATTGAAACATAAGGATGATACCCTAGAGATTTTTATAGGATTTAGTAAAAGGGTAGAAAACAAAAAACAAATCAAAATAAACCGAATTAGAAGTGACCACGGTAGGGAGTTCCAAAACGCAAGTTTCACACAATTTTGTGTTGAAAATGGGTACAAGCATGAATTTTCATGCCCAAGGACTCCTCAACAAAATGGGGTAGTTGAGAGGAGAAATCGAGCCCTACAAGAAGCTGCTAGGACTATGCTTAATGCATATTCTCTTCCTAGCTATTTTTGGGCCGAAGCGGTTAACACCGCTTGCTATATTCAAAATCGAGTTTTGGTACATGGGTTTCTAGGAAAAACACCTTTTGAACTATGGAATGGAAGGGTACCACAAGTTCACTATTTTAGGGTCTTTGGATGTAAAGTCTACATCTTAAATACCAAAGATGACCTAAGGAAGTTTGAGTCAAAAACCGATGAAGGAATTCTAGTAGGGTACTCCTTGACCAGTAGAGGTTATAGAGTTTACAACAAGAGGACAAAAATGATTGAGGAGTCCTCAAATGTTAAGTTTGATGAAACAACTAGTACCTACCCTAGAAAAGCCTCAATTAGTAAGGATATAGAGGAGGTCCAACCCCTTGCCCAAAGAATCCAAGACCTACATTTACAGGGCAATGATCAAGGGGGAGTAAGAAGTACCCTAGAGGATGAGGAAGAAGGAGTAAATGAACCCACAACCTCTAGGCCCTTGAGACATCACCATTATCACCCTATTGACCAAATAGTGGGTGATGTCACTCAAGGAGTAAGGACTAGGTCCTATTTTAGGGATCAAACTAGTCAAATAGCTTTAATCTCCCAATTGGAACCCAAGACAATTGATGAAGCATTGGGAGATGCTGATTGGGTTTTAGCCATGCAAGAAGAGCTAAATCAATTTGAGAGAAGTGAAGTTTGGGAGTTAGTTCCTAGGCCCAATGATTGCACCATTGTAACCACAAGATGGGTCTTTAGGAACAAACTAGATGACCAAGGTAAAATCACTAGGAACAAGGCTAGATTGGTAGCTAGAGGGTTTAACCAAGTTGAGGGACTAGATTATGATGAGACTTATGCTCCCGTAGCTAGGTTAGAATCAATTAGAATTCTACTAGCCTATGCCGCTCACATGGGTTTCACACTCCACCAAATGGATGTGAAGTCGGCATTCCTTAATGGGATCATTAAGGAAGAGGTCTATGTAGAACAACCCCCCAGGTTTGAGGACCCTAACTATCCAAGACACGTGTTCAAATTAAGAAAAGCCCTATATGGATTGAAACAAGCTCCCCGGGCTTGGTATGAAAGGCTTTCTTCATTTCTAGTGTCTAAAGGGTTTAGGAGAGGAACAATTGACCCTATATTGTTCCTAAAATCTAAGGACAAGGACATATTTGTTGTCCAAGTTTATGTAGATGATATCATTTTTGGGTCAACAAATAATGACTTCCTACAAGAATTCATCAAGTGTATGGAAGATGAATTTGAAATGAGTCTTGTAGGAGAGTTAACCTTCTTTTTAGGCCTTCAAGTTAAGCAAACTAATGAAGGTACACATGTTTTTCAAACCAAATATGCTAAGGAGATGTTAAAGAAATTTGGTTTAGAAAATGCTAAGGTAGCATCTACACCCATAGGAACCAATGTGAAAATGGATAGTGACCATGAAGGGAAAATGGCAGACTCTAAGCAATATAGGAGCATGATTGGTAGCCTCCTATACCTAACCGCTAGTAGACCCGATATACTTTTTGCGGTAGGTATGTGTGCAAGATACTAATCTTGTGCCAAAGAGTCTCATTTGGTTGTAGTTAAGAGGATCCTAAGATATGTGAAAGGTACCCTAAATGTCAGACTTTGGTATCCTAGAACCCTTAGTGTTGATCTAATTGGATACACCGACTCTGATTATGCGGGTTATAAGCTAGATAGGAAGAGCACTAGTTGAGGGTGTCAATTCCTTGGGTCTTCCTTAGTTAGTTAGAGTAGTAGGTAATAACCATGCGTTGCCCTATCAACAATGGAAGCAGAATATGTGGCAATGGGTGGGTGTGTTTCCCAACTCCTTTGGATCATGCACACCTTAGAAGATTATGAGTTACATTACACAAAGGTCAAAGTCTTGTGTGATAATGTAAGTACAATCAATTTGACCAAAAATCCGGTTCACCATTCTAGGACAAAACACATTGAAGTGAAACATTACTTCATTAGAGACCATGTGGCAAGGGGAGACATAGAACTACACTATGTTGAATCAAAGTCAAACCTAGCCGACATCTTTACCAAGCCTCTTCCCGAATCGGAGTTTACATCCTTAAGAAGAGGCCTTGGAATGTGTTTTGTGGAAGTTTAGGATGAACTTGGAGGTATTAGCTTTGAAAAAGGGTGCTTGATCTATTAGGATGATACATTTGGCTCACTTGTGCTTGTGGCACATTGTTGGACCATTAGAAATACCAAAATATGAAAACTAGACGAACTATGGGGAAGACAAGTATTTAATCAATGGACACTTTGCCCAAAGATCATAGTTGGACATTTTAAACCTTTGAAAACCATTTTATGTTTTATATACTTTACCATGTTTTTAAAAGTCATATGATTGCAAAACTAGATTGTAATTTTGATACAAAATGTAGTGGTTTTCAAGGTTTTTGATTTTTTATCAAAAGTCATGCATGTTTGAAATTTTATATGGACTAATATTTTTCCCTGATAAAGTATATCATTTCAAACATGTATGCAAAATTTTACAATTTTTGGAATTTTCTGGGAGTTTCTGAAATTCGACAGAAAAGATGAAAAATCAGACTGATGGTGTATCAGTCGACTGCCCCATTGGCAGTCGACTGGGACCACCAGTTTCAGCTTCTGTGAGAAATTTCAGAAATTCAACTTTCTCTCATTTGATGCCATAGGGTTGGGTTGCTTGAGGCAATCCTTTTGATGGTGTCAAAGGGGGAGAATGGGTGGTTTAAGTTAGAATTTTAACTTGAAATGGATGGTTTAAGGTTTTCCTTCTCACTTAAACCTTGAATGATTAAAATTGGGGAGAAGACATGGATTAAGGGGGAGGTTACCTCTTAGGTTCTGATATGTCTTACATTTTTAAGATTGTTGAGTGTTAAGTGGAAACTTAACTTGGATTATGATTGGAATTGAAAATGGGGAGAAGACATAGGTTAAGGGGGAGGTTACCTCTTAGGGTTACTATGTCTCATACTTTTTCAATTGCTATCTTTTGCTATTGTTATTGTGGCTGTTATTTATCTCTAACTTAAACATATTGCCACACATCAAAAAGGGGGAGATTGTTGAGGCAATCGACCCTTAAATGATTGGAAGATCATGGTTTTGATGTGTGTGGTTGAATATGTTTAAGGTTAGAGTGTTATGTTGTATTTGATGTGTGTGATTGAGTTTGCAGGACTTGGAGAATCACACATGTTGGACATATCCGAGGGACGAGAGCCGAGGGAGGAGAGCTCCAAGGGCAAGCCGGGAAGTAGACTTCAAGGGCACACGTGAAGGGTGGCATGGAGGCAAGCCAAGGGAAGGCTTGCATGCGCATCCGAGGGGCGATAGCCAGAGGAAGAGGACTTCAAGAGGCAAGCCAAGGGAGCAGACCTGAAGGCATACATGAAGGAGAAGGTCCGGAGTGGCTGGAGCTGAGCTGAGAGGCAGGGCAGTCGACTGGCCCTAGGGCAGTCGACTGCCAAAACCCACAGAAAGTTTTCGCCTTCGGACCAGTCGACTGCCCATGGGGCAGTCGACTGGTATACCCTGAAAACTAGCTGTTGGCTAGCAATTAATGCTAGACCAGTCGACTGCCCTTGGGGCAGTCGACTGGTGCGGGGTTGGACAGACTGCAAGTTTGTCATGTTCACCTATAAAAGGAGCACCTTTTTGCACGAGCACGGTACGGTTCCGTACAGTGTCGAAGTGCTGCTCGTCTGAAGAGTGTTTTCCACTTCCTCTCTTGTATTCTACTGTACTCTGAAAAGAGGAAGATCGACTGTAAAGGTTTCTCCACCTCAAGGAGAGTTTTCGATAGTGAAAAGTGGTGATCGCGGCGTGGATCCTTGGACTAGTCACCCATCTGGGTGGATACCAAGTAAACGATAAGTGTTAGCATTGTAATTGTTTTCATTTGCATATTATTTCCGCTGCGCTAACACATTTGTAGAGATCCAATCCGAGAAAGTGCTATTCACCCCCCCTAGCACGCCTAGACGATCCTTCATAAACATTTTCCCAAACTATGTTGTTCTTACCTAAGCCTATCGCTAGCATACCTTCGTGATTATTGCCAATGAAGAAGACGATGAACCACCCACAGACTTTTTCCCTGCCATTATCACAAAAATCAACCCTGCAGAAACCCTAAATCCTACTTTGATAGTGTCGAGCAGTCTAGACTTCAACGTTAACACTTAAAGCCGCCTCAGGATCACCAATGACACTTTCGATATTTGCCTAGGTTTTGGTTGGGCGGAGGGATTCGAGGGATGAGCTCGCGACTAAAGCACAACTAGGGCACGCACAATGTCCTCTTCCTTCGACAATATCATTTACGTTGTTGCGCTGAGAGAGAATGGACAAAAATTCTACTACCTGGCCATCCGAACCATAAATTATTATTTTACTACAAAAGTGGTTCGGATGTCTCGAAAATATGAATCGAAAAAGGTATTTTGTGGTGGGAGGGGTATAATAGGAAGTTCACTTATGGGCCTACGCCCTTTGGTAAATTAGAAACCATGGTACGCGAATTGGTAATTTCCAATTCTTACGTACACCCTTTGGTAAATTGTCGAACTATAAAACATGGATAGTCAAAAATGAGATTGTGTGGATATCAAATTGAATGAACTCCAAGGTCAAACAACTAAGTACCAAGCTTAAGCAATATAAAAATAGAGTTAAGCTAGTAGACGCTGGACTACGAACCAAATAAACCGAACATGTCATCTTAATTCTTATTCCACTGCATCTCTATTTTTGTAAAAGAAAAGTTTTTCGACAATCGATGTTCAACCCTCCCCCCTTCTATCGCACTTTTCGATCCTAATAGTGTTGGCTCCTTATGTCGTGGGGAGGCCTCCCCTTTTGACGTACCAAATCTATAAAAAGGGAGAAGTTGTGAAAACCCCAAAATGCCCTTGTCCCTGTGGAGCCCTCTTTCTGCTCACACTATCACAAGCCTCTAACTCAAGTTTAGACGAAAAAGTGTGAGTCCGATTGACTAAACAAGTATTATATTCAATGATCATTTAGGTCCATGCGGCTGAGTACATTAAGGTAGAGCTGTCGAGGTTTAGGAGAGAAATCAATCCATGACTGAGTACTAGTCAAGGGAATA
This sequence comes from Boesenbergia rotunda, assembly GCA_024364735.1. Lineage (NCBI taxonomy): Eukaryota > Viridiplantae > Streptophyta > Magnoliopsida > Zingiberales > Zingiberaceae > Boesenbergia > Boesenbergia rotunda. The sequence continues at coordinate 293,123 of JAGFNQ010002471.1, read as the reverse complement.
AGTGGTGACTTCATCCTCGATAGAGGAAATGCTCAATCCACGGCTATGTCTATGTTGGAAGAGAATAATATGCTCGGTCTCACAACGTTATAATACCCATGGAGTCAGAGAGATAATAACTTGATCTATGATTATGTCTAAGCTGAGAGAGAATAATAAGCTCAGTCTTATGACTCCCGAGTACTCATGATGTTGGAGAGAGAATAGCTCAATTTGCAAGTATGCCCAAGCCGGGAGAGAATAATAAGCTTGATCTCACGACTTCCAAATACTCGTGGAGTCAGAAAGATAAAAGCTTGATCCACGACTATATCCGAGTTGGGAGAGAATAATAATGATTGATTTCAAGACTCCAAAGTACCCATGCAGCCAAAGAGAAAATAACTCTATTCGTGACTATGTCTGAGCTGAGAGAGAATAATAAGCTCAGTCTCATGACTCTAAATATACGTGGAGTCGGAGAGAGAATAGGTCGATTCGCGACTATGTCCGAGTCGAGAGAAAATAATAAACTCAATCTCATGACTCCTGAATACCCATGAAGTCGGAGAGAGAATATCTGCAACTATGCTCGAGTCGTGAGAGAATAATAAGCTTGATCTCATGACTCCCGAATACTCATGTAGTTGGATAGAGAATAGTTTAATCCATGACAATATCCAAGTCGGGAGAGAATAATAAGCTCGGTCTCAAGACTCCCGAATACTCGTGGAGTCGGAGAGAGCATAGTTGATCCGCGACTATGTCCGAGTCGGGAGAAATAACGAACTTGATCTCACGAGTCCCAAGTACCCGTGAAGTCGGAGAGAGAATAGCTTGATCCGCGACTATACCCGAGCTAAGAGAGAATAATAAGCTCGACCTCATGACTCCCAAACACCCATGAAATCAGATAGAGAATAGTTAGATCCGTGACTATATCTGAGTCGGAAGAGAATAATAATGGTTGATCTTAAGACTCCTGAGTAACTGTGCAGGCGAAGAGAGAATAACTTAATTCACGACTATGTCTGAGCCAGGAGAGAATAATAAGTTCAATCTCATGACTATCGAATACCGGTGTAGTCGGAGAGAAAATAGCTCGATCCGCTACTATATCCGAGTCGGGAAGGAATAATAATAGTCAATCTTAAGACTCCCAAGTACTCATGGAGTTGGATAGAAAATAACTTGATCCGCAACTATGTCCAAGCTGAGAGAGAATAATAAGCTCATTCTCATGACTCCCGAATACTCATGGAGTCGGAGAGAGAATAGGTCGATCTGTGACTATGTCCAACCGGGAGAGGTTGATATCACAGCCTAGATCTCGACCCTGACTATGTCTAAGTCAGAAAAGTTTGGGCCCTACAAATGACATTGACGATACAATATGTACTCGACCGTTGTGTGAAGGAGAGGTTTATATCATAGCCTGGATCTCGACCCTGACTATATCTGAGTCAAGGGAGTTTAGGCCCTGAAAAGAACATCGACGAAATGATATGTTTTCGATCCTTGTGTGAAGGGGAGGTTGATATCGCAGCCTGAATTTTAGCCTCGACTATGTCTGAGTCGAGGAAGTTTGGACCCTAAAAAGGACATTAGCGATATGATATGCACTCAACCCTTGTGCAAAAGAGAGGTTAATATTGCAACCTAAATTTTGATTCCAACTATGTTAGAGTTGGAAAGTTTGGGACCTGAAAAGGACATCAACGATATAATATGTGGTCGTCCCTTTGAGAAGACATGGTTGATATTACAGCTTGGATCTCGATCCTAACTATGATATATATCGACCCTTATGTGAATGGGAGGTTGATAACGAAATTTAGATCTCTACCCTGACTATGTTCAAGTCGAGGGAGTTTGGGTCCCGAAAATGATATTTGTTGATGAATATCACTATTCCAAGATTGGGAGAAATAGTTGACGTCCATGATGAAGTACCTCAAGTAAAGTTGCGAGGATGAGCTTTAATTTATATTTAAAATATAAAACTAAATGTGCTTAAACCTGATGTGAAATTTTGAGGTGACCCTATCACCGTCCAGGAGATAATAATAGACTTGATCTCACGACTTCGGAGTACCCATGGAGTTAGAGGGAGAAGAGTAATACCAATTTCGCTGAGGGAGATAATAGTCCGATCCCGCTGAGGGAGAGAATTACCCAATCCCATTGAGAGAATAGTTAGATCTCTCGACTTCCGAATGCCTCTAGATGTGGAGAAGAATATGATAAGATTCGATCTCACTAAGGGAGAGAATTACTCAATCCTACTGAGGGAGAGAATATCTTGATTCTATCACTCCCAAGCATCCGCGGAGTCAAAGAGAGAATAATATATAATAAGAAATTGAGCTCAATAATAAATAATTTAGATATTGCTGGGAGGAGGACCCGTGGGCTTTTGGCATAGTGTTCAAAGGAAAATAATGCCTAAGAAATTCTGCTCTCTCGCTCATATAACGTAGCCGAAATGGGTTTATTGAAATCCTCTGGGATCATGATAAGGGTAGCAACTCTTTCGATGTCATCCATCTTAACTTCTCAATTCAGGGTCTTAACTCAATGTTCCCACAGACGGCGCCAATTTGATCCTGTCTAAGATCACCTAATGGAAGAGTCACTGGTGAGGTGTCATTGATGTTGACAAGTCACAATGATTAGGAGGAAGAAGGGACTAAAGTGTTTTCGATATTGACCAGTTCGCAAAGTCTCCAAAGAAAAAGGGAGTTGTCCCCTATGTTGAGGAGTCACTGCAAGCTAGAGGGAGAACCGAATCGTCTGGAAAGCCTGTGGGAAGTAGAAAAGCGAAGGAGAGAGTTAGAATGAAGGTTGGGGAGGTGCCTTGGCTCATTCACTCTAACGTTCAAGTCAGTCTCCAATGGAGGAGATGAAGTGAATGAACGATAGTAAATGTGTTTATGTAATCGTATGTACAGATATACGCATACTTTAGCCCATGGGGGCAACACTTTTTTATAGTATGAAGGAACCTAATATGAATCTAAATGTTTGAACAGCGGAGTCGATTAGAGATGAACTGAGTGTCTAGTCGGCAAGATTCAGTGGAGAGCTAGATGTGAATCAAGGATATGGTAGGAGCTAGGAAAATTGAATCCCGGATGTTAGAGTTAAAATTTTCCTCAAAGGAGATCATTAGAGTCAGAAGGTTACAAGAGGTAGAACATGATGAGGGTGTGTGGCAATGAAGGCTTGAAAATTGGATTAACTGTGGAGGACCGTAGAAGAGGCGCACGAAAGTGATGGCTCGGAGGCGGAATATGCTATAGAGGAGGATGACAACATGGATCGAAGGCCGAATTGGCAATGGTGGGGAACAACAACCAGGATCGGAGGCTGGATCGGTGACGAAGGTAGACTACACGAAGGATCAGAGGTTGGATCATCATTAGAGGAGGATAACAACGAGGATCGGAGGCTAGATCAACGACGAGGGAGAACTGAATCATTGCAAGAGCTTGCAGTAAGTATAAGAATAAAGGAGGGGTTAACATGGAGACTGAGGGTGCCTTGGCTAGTTCACTCTAAGGCTGCGTTTGGTAAGGGTAATGTAATCGAGTCTGTAATGTAATCAAGTTTGTAATGTAATGTAATGTAATCGAGATTACATTACTATGTTTGGTAACAAATTGTATATAATCTTTGATAACCATAGGTTGTGTTTGGTGAAGAGTAATCCATCCTGTAATGTAAACAAAGTTGACGGCTGACGATCGACAATGACGACCGACGATCATGGTTGGCGACTGTCGTCGGTCGCCGGCGACCGACGGCCACTGCCGGTCGGCCAGCGACCGACGAACGATCGGCGACCGACGGCCATTGCCGGTCGGCCGGCGACCGACGAATGGCCTGTGACCGACGAACGGCCGGCGGCCGGCGAACGGCCGGCGGGTAGCGCCCGGCGAACAGCCGGCGGCCGGCCGGTGACCATGACCGGCGGCCGACCGGCGACCGCGACCGGAGGCCGGCCGGCGACCGCGACCGGAGGCCGGCCGGTGACCGTGACCGGCGGCCGGCCGGCGACCGTGACCGGCGGCGCCGGCTGGCGACCGACCGGCGACTGTCGTCGCCCAGCCGACGACTTTACAAGCTGTAATGTAATCGGATTATATAGTTTTTGTTTTGTAATCGTGATTACAAATCTTGAGCTACTTTTGTAATCGAGATTCCATTATATTACGATTTTAAAATTATTCCAAACAAAGGAATCAAACTTGTAATGTAATCTTGATTACATAACAGGATGGATTACCCCCTACCAAACGTAGCCTAACACTCAAGTCAGTCTCCAACGAAGGAGATGAAGGAAATGAACAGTAATAAATATGTGTATGCAATTGTATGCATAGATACATGTTGATCCCGAGCCAGCTTGCGTGTGACTTGGCCCGGCAGCCTAGCGCTCGGTCAGAAGGAAGGTGGCCAGTGATCTGGACGATCCCGTTAAATAAGAGGCCCGCGGGCTCAGGCCCTTGGGGCTTCCATATCAAGGTCCACATAGTCTGGTAGGGGCCTTCTCCTAAGTCAAATGGTTTAAGACCCACCCAGGCTCGGTTTCTCGCTGATGCGTGGCGGCCCACGTTCTGGGAATAAGCCCGAGCCGAAGGTGATGTTACTCAGTGCCCCAGTCGGCACCCTCACAGGCCCTCAGCCGGCCTCCTGATGCGTGGCGGCCCACGTTCTGGGAATAAGCCCAAACCGAAGGTGATGTTACTCTGTGCCCCAGTCGGCACCCTCACAGGCCCTCAGCCGGCCTCCTTACTCAGTGCCCCAGTCGGTACCTTCATAGGCCCTCAGCCGGCCTCCTTACTCAGTGCCCCAGTCGGCAGCCTCATAGGCCCTCAGCCGGCCTCCTTACTCAGTGCCCCAGTCGGCACCCTCATAGGCCCTCAGCCGGCCTCCTTGCTCAGTGCCCCAGTCGGCACAACCACTCCCTGACACCAGACTACCAGAAGTGGTACAAGGTCGGCGAAGGACCGGAGCCGTTTTGGTCCCAAGTGGCGGCTATCTCGCCGGGGTATTGATCCGTCTGCCACATCTTGTCCCCCATACCTCGGCCACATGCTTTGGTGTCAGGTTGAGCGGCGTCCAACGGCGCCACCCTTAAGTTAACAGTGCCCCTTTCCTTAATACAGCATGTGCGACTTTACCCTGCCATCCCTGAGCATGCATTACCCTGCCCTCTCTACACGACGGCAAGTGGCAGGCGGGGCAGAACCTGTCAGCTTCCCCGGCCATATATACCTCTCACTCCGCATTTCCCAGTACGCACAATAGTACAATTTTCATACTGTTCTATTGCTTTCCATCGCCGCCGTCTTGTACTGACTTGTCCGTCGGAGTGCCTGGCTGGAGACTTTTCCCGGCGGGTTCTAACGGACTTTGCCTCGCAGGTTGGAAGCGACCCAGCTCGTCACGCCACCTCAGCAACCTCGCCCTTCCCGGAGACCCACTCAGCTGTAAGGGCGTCCTACTCACTTCGCGACAGGATCAAATTTGGCGCTAGAAGGAAGGACACCAGCAGCCTGATCGGAAGTTGAGATGACTGATCCTTATGAGCTAAACGTGGGCGTCTCTCGTGAGGAGTACGAGGTACTCATGGCTACACGAGCTCAGCAGAGGGCTTCCCAAAGGCTCTCCCAAACTGCCAGCCAAGGGCATCGGGGCTCCGAGCCAGTTACGCGTCACATCTCGGGAGGACAAGGCAGGCCCGCTGTGCCTGAGGGGGGGCCCGCACCTCCTCCAGCGGTTGTGCCCCAGGAGCACGTCGGCGAGGCCCATTCGGTATCATCCACGGCCTCAGTCTCCAACCCGGTCTGCGGGAGGCGACCGGATAAGGGAAAAGCTCTAGCGGACCCTGCAATGGCTATGCCGGTACGTAGCCCTTTTGCTCCCTGGATCTTGGAGGATCCTGTGCCTCATCATCTTCGTTTCTTCACCGTCCCTAAGTACGTGGGGACCACGGATCCGGAAGAGCACTTGATGAAGTTCGAGAGTGCCGCCATGCTTCAGCAATATCCGGATGGTGTCAAGTGTAGAGCCTTCCTAACCACGCTCTCTGGCGCAGCCCAGAGATGGTTCGACCGACTCCCCGACGGGTCTGTCATGAGCTTCGAAAAGTTCAAGAGGGTGTTCCTGCTGCACTTCGCCAAGACAAGTCTCAACCTGTTCGCCCTAAAGCAAGGGCCGAAAGAAACCCTTAAATCTTATATCTGAAGGTTCAACGAGCTGGCAATGGATGTACCGACTGCCACTCAAGAGGTTATGGTCAGCGCGTTCTCCCAGGGTCTACAGGAGGGAGAGTTTTTTAGCTCGCTGATCAGGAAGCCTCCGAAGGACTTTGACAGCCTTCTGGGCAAGGCTGACAAGTATATTAACGTCGAAGAAGCGCAAGCGGCTCGGCGCAAGGAGTCTGTGGCCGCGGTGCCTCCTTCTCCTGTCCATGGTGCCAGACCTTCAGGAGGACCCATTCGTAGCCCATGGGGCCCCGCCGAGCATGCAGGCATGGAGAGACGACATGTGCAGCAGGTGGCCCAGGGATGCTTCCCCGCCCGATGGCGGCCCTACTACAGCTTTCATCAGAGTCACGGGCACGCCACGGAGGAGTGCCGACAAGCCGGCCGGGGTCGGGCTCAGGCCCCCAGAGTACGAGGACGGCACACACCTCCTGGACGGGGGGTAGGCCGGGGCGGCCCGAACGCCGACCCGATGGCTGAGGAACTACGAGAAAACCTCCCGGCTACTCGAAATCTATTCCCTCAAGGGAACCGAGCGGTGGAAGAGGAGACGGAGGAAGAGCGGGCCAATCAGCAGAACGTCGTTCGGGGTGGTGTGCATGTAATCTCAGGTGGCCCAACAGGAAGGGACTCCCATCGGGCTCGGAAAGCTCAAGTGCGCCGGCTGGAGATCCATCAAGTCGACACCAGTCTGGCCCAGGCAGAGGGGCCACAAATTAGCTTCGGGCCCCAAGATTTGCAGGGGTTGGAAGTCCCCCATGATGATGCGCTGGTCATCACCGCCGTCATCGCCAATTATCAAGTCCACCGCACCATCGTGGACACAGGTAGCTCGGTCAATATACTCTACAAGAGGGCATTTGACCAGCTCCAGATTGAAAGGTCCCAGTTGGAGCTAGTGGCGACTGCATTGTTTGGCTTCACGGGAAACCCGGTGCAGCCCATTGGCCAGATTCGGCTAGCCATATCCCTGGGGGAAGAGCCATTGAAGAGGACCCGGTGGTCCACTTTTCTGGTAGTGGACGCCCCTTCGTCCTACAATGCCATTCTGGGCCGACTCGCCCTCAATGAGTTCCGGGCCGTCGCCTCCACCTTCTACCTGAAGGTTAAATTCCCAGTCGAGGATCAGGTGGGAGAGGTCAAGGGCAACCAGAAGGTAGCCCGGAGGTGCTACATGGATGATGTTCACGTAGAGAGTCGCAAGGCCCCACGTCCCTTCTCTGATTGCAACATGGTCCAAGCCTCTCCTTGTTCTGAGTTGCATGAGGACAAACAGGAGGTGCAGCTCCTCCCCGACCAGGAGGAGTCTCAAGTTAAGATCGCCGCAGGACTGCCAGAAGAGCTGAAAGAGCCCTTGCTGGAATGCTTGGCTCGCAACCAAGATGTCTTCTCCTGGTCCGTCAAGGAGCTGAGAGGCGTCCGACCGGAGGTCGCAGAACATCACCTCCACGTCTACCCCCACGCTCGGCCTGTGAAACAAAGGAAGTGGGATTTTAGTACCGAGCAGAACAAGGCGATCAGGGCAGAGATTGAGAGGTTAACGGAGGCAGGGCACATCAGGGAGGTGCAATTCCCATCCTAGCTGGCCAACGTGGTACTAGTGCCTAAGACAGACAACAGATGGCGGATCTGCATCGACTTTAGGGATCTCAACAAGGCCTGCCTGAAAGATTGCTACCCTTTGCCCCGGATTGATCAAATGGTGGACTCGACAGCAGGCAGTGAGTTCATCTCCATATTGGACGCCTACCAGGGGTATCATCAAGTACCCCTGGTCACCGAGGACCAAGAAAAGGTTAGCTTCATCACGGCGGACGGCACGTACTGCTACACCGTTATGCTGTTCGGATTGAAGAACGCCGGAGCCACCTACCAGCGGATGATGAATAAAGTCTTCCGGGCCCAGATTGGGAGAAATGTGGAAGTATATGTCGATGGCATCCTCATCAAATCTGCCCGTGCCGAAGATCTGGTGTCGGATGTCGAGGAAACCTGCCAAACGCTGCGGAGGTATGGGCTAAAGCTGAACCCAGCTAAGTGCCTTTTTGGTGCTCGAAGGGGGAAATTCCTTGGCTATATTGTGACTAAGCGGGGCATTGAAGCTAACCCAGGGAAGGTCAAGGCCTTGCTGGATATGACCCCGCCTAGGAATCTAAGGGAGGCTCAGTGGCTGGCAGGGCGAATCACGACCCTGTCTCGGTTTATTTCTCGATCGGCAGAGTGAGGGTTGCCCTTCTTCAGAACCCTCCGTAAAGCTACCAAGTTCTAATGGGATGCTGACTGTGACAAGGCATTCGAAGAGCTGAAGACTTACCTAGCTGAACTGCCTGTGTTGGCAAAACCGGAAGTCGGGGAAACTCTCTACATGTATTTGGCTGCATCGGCTGACTCAGTCAGCCGAGTTCTAGTTAAACAAGAAGCGGCTGAACAGCAGCCAGTGTACTTCTTCACTCATTTATTAAAAGGAGTCGAGTGCCGCTACACGACACTTGAAAGGTTGATGTATGTGCTGTTGTTGGGTGCCCGGAGGCATCGCCCTTATTTCTTGGCACATCCTATCGTGGTTTTGACGAACAGCAACCTGGGTCAAGTCGCCTCGAACCTTGAAGCGTTGGGGCGACTGATCAAGTGGACTACTGAGCTGAATGAATATGACATCCAATACCAGCCTCGACCAGCTATCAAGGCTCAAGCTCTAGCGGACTTCTTAAGTGAGCTGCATTCGGACGAGATTGAAGAGGCGTGGCAGATATACGTGGATGGCTCGTCCGCCCGGTCGTGAAGTGGGATTGGTGTTTTGATGGTCTCCCCTAGCGGAGAAAAAATGCACCTGTCCGTGCGATTGGAGTATAAAGCCACCAATAATGAGGCCGAGTATGAGGCCCTCATAGCTGGATTGCATGTAGCTAAGCATGTAAGGGCGGCCCGAGTAATGCTCTACTCAGATTCTCAACTAGTTACGCAACAGGTGGCTGGAAAATTCGAGGTCAACAGTGATCGGCTGCAGGCTTTCATAGAAGCTTATGAGAAGCTTAAGGCTGAATTCAAAGAGGTACAAGTGAGAAAGATCCCACGGGAAGAGAACTTCAAGGCGGATGAGTTAGCTAAGCTGGAAAGTTTCGTTGGCTCATGGGTGCTCCCTCAGGCTGGTGGCCCAGCGCAGCTAGTCATGCAGATAGAAAGACAGGCTGACCTGGAGATGGCGTCCGATTGGCGAACCCCAATCATCACCTACCTCACTCGGGGAACCCTACCGGCCGACCGCGAGGAGGCTCGGTGGCTCAAGAAGCACGTTGCCAGATTCACCCTGGTCGGCGACGCCCTCTACAAGAGATCGTTTTCTCGACCTCTCCTCAAGTGCCTAAACGAAGAGGACGCCAATTACGTCTTGAGGGAAATTCATCTGGGGATCTGTGGACACCACGCTGGCGCTCGTGCGACGGCTCGGAAGGCGATAATGTCAGGATATTATTGGCCTACCTTGCAGAAGGATGCCAACAAGCTGGTGGCCAAATGCCTGTCCTGCCAGAAGCACCAATGCCTACCGCACCGACCCACGGAAGCTATGAAGGCGTTGGTAGTCTCTTGCCCTTTTGACCAGTGGGGTATGGATATTGTGGGGCCATTCCGGATTTCCGCCACTCAGAAGAAATACTTGCTGGTCGCGGTCGCTTACTTTTCTAAGTGGATAGAGGCGGAGGCCCTGTCGCCCATCACCGAGCGGGCGGTAATGAAGTTCTTGTGGCGAGACATACTGTGCCGGTATGGAATCCCACATAAGCTTGTCTCAGATAATGGGAGACAGTTCCAGGGCAGGAAGATATGAGAATGGTGCGCCGAATACGGCATCAAGCAGGTTTTTACTTCTGTAGCCTACTGATAAGTGTTATTTTATTGATCATTCAGGTTATTTAATCCATGTTTGACCCATATTTTACTTGCTTAATCTTGCATTTATGCTAGGTTCTAGAAATTACTGCTATTTTGGACTTTGTAAATCTCGATACATTTGAATTATTTTGCCACTAAATTGTTGATCAATTTTTGTAGGCATGAAAGGATCATGGACCTAGGTTATGCTGGGTCAGATTTGAGTCAGAAGTGGACCCGGATCGAGTGATCAAGCTTCAGACAAATCTGGGCCGTCTGATTCAAAAGCGTCTAGATCTGAGCCATCTGGGAACCTTTGAGGCAATCCGAGCTAGGGTTAAGGCTGATCAAGCACTGAGGTCATGATCTGAGATTTTCATCCAAATCAGAGATCATTCAACCGTTGGATCAAGCTCAGAGGGCTCTTGACTGTCCATTCAATGATCAGGTTGATCTGGGCCATCCATTGCAAATCTGGAAGATCCAAGCTACCCCGAGGCAGATCCTGACCCTTGATCAACGTCATCAAATTTTGGGTTCGATTAGAGCAGCTTCAACCGTTGGATCTAACCTGAACAATCTGAGCCGCCCGATTCAAAGTATTTAAACTGAAGTCTCCACAGGTCACAGCTTTGTCGCGTCTTCTTCACCGCAGCTCAGTTAGCGTTCTTCTTCATCGTTTTCTTCAACTTTTCTTCATCAGAGGGCGTGACCGCTTCGTTTTCATTCTTGGATCAAGATCTAGATCGCCGGAATGTTGTTGCCGTGAAGATTTCAGATTCAATTCACTCAAAAACAGAGCTGAATGAGGATTTCATCAGATCTGACATTCGATTGATTGGATTTCATTTTGTGCCACTTCACATCCATCTGAGCTAGCCTCAGGGTCCTTGGCTGAGCTCTGATCATCTCCAAATCATCATCGCGAACCAACATAACGAGATCGAAGAGATCGGATGAGTTTTTTTAGACTTGAGCAGAGTTGAGCTTGATTTGATCACCGAGACAGATTTTTCAGCAATCTGTGGAGCTTAGGGGTTTGAGGCTCACCCTTGTGTGACGGCAAGGAGATCTTGATGCTTAGAAAGGAATCGAAGCTTAGTTTCTTATTGAATTTTCTGTTTTTAGCAGTAGCTTTAATTTCTACCGCAATTTCATTTATGAAGCTTCGTATCAGCTGTGTAGCTTTCTTCCTGAATTGTTTCTATTGTAATTAGGTTTTAATTCTGCAATAGTATTAGATAGAAGCCTGTTAGTGAACAATTAGATTTAATTTCAGTTTGTTTCACATTTCATTGCTTGCATGTCAGATTTGTTGCTGCGTTCCAGTTTTTCATCATGCGTATCAATTTCCTGAATTCTTCCCTACGTATCAGTTTCAAATTCTGCAGATTTTCAGCTTAGTGTTTCTGAATTAGTGTCAAGTGATCGTTGGCTCTTCTTCAAGCTTTTCTGAACATAGATTAGTATTTGCATTTAGCTTGCATTTGTTAGTTCAGCATTTAATCTGTTATTGAAACTTCTGTAGTCAATTTATTACGTCCTGCCTTTCACTTCTGCACCTTTCACTTCTGCATTTGATTCATCTCTGCGAATCAGTTGGGTTCTGAATTTTTGTTCCACATTTACTTGTTTCTGCATTCATGTGTTTCTGAATTCTGCAGTTGATTTGTTGTTTCAGATTCAATTTCTTTACATCAGTTTAAGTTCTACAGTTAGTATCAATTCGGCTCAGTAGTTTCCCTTTTTTGCGTATCAAACTTGTTTCATTGCTGCACTTTGTACCAAGTGACAATTCAGCATTTGATTGGTGCCAAGTTAAACATAGTTTCGGGTGTGCCATTGCATTTGAATCCAGCTTGTTTTAAACTCAATTTGTTCAGAATTTCAGGTTTCAGTTCTACAAATTAAATTACAGTTTCTGCATTTGTATTAATTGCAATTGAGGCACTGATAGAGTACAGCTTGTTTAACATTAGGTTTACTTTGAGTTCCAAATTCTTTTCTGCATCTCAGTGTTCATTGTTGTTCTTGTATCAAGTGAGAACTCGGCATTAAGGGTGTTTAGTTTATTTCATACTTGGTTTGCTTCGGAATTTCTATTTCTTTTTCTTTTCATTTCATTCTCATTTCTAATTGCAATCCAAACCCAAATCATATTTGAACCCCAAAAATATTCGACGACACATAAACTCGAGCTCGACTCAAGCAACCTCAACTAGCCCTAGGAAAAATTCGACCTGTGGCCCCTTTACTACGTTTTCATCTTTGCTAGCAAAAAGGGTTTCCAGCTTTTCACATATCTAAATTTTGAGACCCACCTTTGTGACACCTAGTTCGGGCTCATCAAAATTTTTGGTGCCGTTGCCAGGGAGGCTACTAGTTGAGTTGTTTGATTTTTGCTTGGATGCTTATTTCATATCTTTCTTGATTCATTTTTTGTGCTTACTGCTATATCTTGTGATTTACTTTGCCTGTTTCATCTTTCTATATACTTTTACTGCGATTTGTTTTTGATTTTATGACCAGGTCTACAGGTGGTGATCTCGAAGAATTTGACCCTGAAATTGAGAGAACTTTCAGAGCAAGGAGGAACTAAGGCATACTTTCAGAGACCATTGATATTCCTTCTCTTCAGACTTTTCCCGCTCATTCAGGCATTATCATGGCAGACCACCAGAAGACTATGAAGGAACTCGCAGCACCAGACGAGACATTTCAGTATTCCAGCATTGCTTATCCAGAGCTGGTTGGTGATTTTGAGCTCAGATCTGGACTCATCCACTTGTTGCCCAAGTTTCAAGGATTATCTGGAGAAGATCCAAATAGACACCTGCATGAGTTTCACGTTGTATGCTCCACCATGAAGCCTCAGGGTATTTCAGAAAAAGATATCAAGCTGAGGGCTTTTCCCTTTTCCCTGACTGGAGCAGCAAAAGATTGGTTCTACTACTTACCTACTGGGCACGTGTCTAGCTGGATTTCTATGAAGAAGGCGTTCCTAGAGAAATATTTCCCAGCCTCCAGAACTGTAATCATTAGAAAAAGCATTTGTGGCATTCAGCAAGTGGTGGGGGAGACACTTTATGATTACTGGGAGAGATTCAACAAACTTTGATCCAGTTGCCCACAGCACCAGATCAGCGAGCAGCTCCTTATTCAGTACTTTTATAAGGGCTTATTGCAGATGGACAGGATTATGATAGATGCTGCAGCTGGAGGAGCCCTAGTTAACAAGACGCCAGATCAAGCTAGGGAACTTATTTCAAACATGGCTGAGAACTCACAACAGTTTGGAAGTAGAGCATTGACCACTAGAGGAGTTAATGAGGTCCAGGGGGTTTCCAGTGAACAAAAAGAAATCAAGAATGCATTGGTAGAGCTCACATCAGCGATAAAGCAAATGGGTCTTAATAATGCAAGTCAAAATCCGAATCTTTCAGCAACTCCACAAGCTAACCAAGTGATGAGGGGTATGCAGTATTTACTCTAGTCAAGAGCATAACTCAGATTCATATCCCACCCTCCAACAAGATGAGACAGTAGCGGCATTGGTTAGGGGACAATTTCAATCTCGGAATAACCCCTATTCTTCTACTTATAACCCTGGTTGGAGGTATCATCCAAATCTTAGGTATGGAAATTCTTTCTACCAACAGAACCCGCAGCAACAACAATTCGAGCAACCACAGCAGTCTTTCCAGCAGCCACAACAATTTCAGTCCGAAAATCTGCAATTCCAGCCCCTAAATCAGCATTTCCAGCCAACATTTCAGAATTTCCAGCAACCGTTTCAAGGGAATCAACAAGGTTTCCAAGGGAATTTTAATTATCCACAGCAATATCAACCTTTACAGCAGCAATTCCAACTACCGCAGCAAAGTTTCCAGCCTTGGAATCAAAATTTTCAGCCACAAAATCAAGGATTTCAGCCCAATCAATTTCAATCTTCACCACAACCACTTTCACTTCAAAATCAGAATTTTCAAGGCTATAATTCTCTACAAATTCAACCAACATTCCAGCCTACTTATCAACCATTTCAACAACAATTTCATCCCTCCAATCAGCCCCAACAGCTCCAATTCCAACAATCATAGCAGGGTAATATCTTTGGAGCTTTACAAAACCTCGAGAGGCAAATGGGACATTTGGCTAGTGAGATGAATCAAATTAAAGCTCAAGGATCAAGCCAACTACCTTCTCAAGCTGTTCCCAATCCAAAGGGAAATGTTAGTGCCATTACTTTGAGGAGTGGGAAGGTTACTTCATCTCGAAAGAGTCCAAGAGCAGAATTTTCTGAAAACAGGGCAGCACCTTCATTTCCAGCCCAAAACAGCCATGAAATCACTCCAAAATCAGTTGGTTCCACCCCTAGTCCATGCCCAACTCCTTCATCAAGTAATCCTGCGATTTTGGTGGAAAATGAAGGAGAAATCAGTGCCGAAACACATTTCACAGCATCTACTTCGAGTGGGGCAGCAACACCAATTTCAGCCCCTAAACTTTCGGCTCAAGAAGATGATTTGAGAGTTCCTTTGCCATTACCTCAGCGTAAAACACAGGCTAAGAAGCAAGTAGAAGAGGAGAAAGCTAAAGAGCACAATGAACTGGTAAAACTTTTCAGTAAAGTAGAGATTAATGTACCTTTGTTGACCATGATTAAGCAGATTCCTAAGTATGCCAAATTTTTGAAAGATCTCTGTGTTCACAAGAAGAAGCTTAAGGAAAATGAGTTGGTCAGCTTGGGGAAAAATATTTCAGCACTTATTCATGCCATACCTTAGAAGTGTGAAGACCCTGGAGTATTTACTGTATCTTGTGAGATAGGGAGCACCACGTTCTATGATGTCATGCTGGATTTAAGAGCTTCCATTAATGTGATGCCCAGATCAGTCTTCCAGATGCTTGGCATAGGCCCTTTACAGCCTACTGGTGTGGTGATACAGTTAGCAGACCGAAGTCAGACCCACCCAGCTGGTATAATTGAAGATGTTTTGGTAAAGGTAAAGGAGCTGATATTTCCTGCAGATTTTTATATCTTGGATATGGAGGGAGATTATCTTACACACCGTTCTCCACTTATTTTAGGAAGACCATTTCTGAAGACTGCTAGAACAAAAATAGATGTTTATGCTGGTACGCTTTCAATGGAGATTGGAGACACGGTAGTTCAGTTTAGCATTTTTGATGCTATGAAGCACCCGAGAGAGGACTACTCTATTATGAGCATTGACATTTTGGATGGATTGGTTGATACAGAGTTAGAGGCTGAGGGAGTTCTACATGATTTTTCTGGAGGAGTTATTTATTCAGAGGAGGCTGAGGGAGTATTTACTGCCGAGACTGAGGATATTTCAGAAGATATTTCGGATGCACTTCCAGCTGCAGAGGTTTTTCTAGGTGTAGGGGATTGCACAGAGCCCCAAGGATCACCTATTTCTATTGAGATTGATAGTGTAGGGGATTGCACAGAGCCCCAAGGATCACTCATACCCACTGAGGAGGGCCAGATTGAACTTAAGCCACTACCAAGCCATTTGAAGTATGCGTACCTAGGAGAGGAGCAGACTTTTCCCGTTATTATTGCACAACATTTGGAGTTAGAGCAGGAAGAGAAATTATTGCAAGTCCTGAGGCATTACAAGAAGGCAATTGGGTGGACTTTATCAGATATACCAGGCATCAACCCAGCTATCTGTATGCACAGGATATTTTTGGAAGACAATGTCAAACCCGTGAGGCAGCCACAAAGGAGACTTAATCCACTTATTTTGGACGTTGTAAAGAAAGAGGTGACTCGACTTCTACAGGCAGGTATCATTTACCCTATTTCTGACAGTCAGTGGGTTAGTCCCATACACGTGGTGCCTAAGAAATCTGGAGTGACAGTGATGGCAGATGAAAGCAATGAACTAGTGCCCACCAGAGTTAAGAATTCCTGGAAAGTCTGCATTGATTACAGGAAGCTCAACAAGGTCACAAGGAAAGATCACTTCCCTTTACCCTTTATTGATCAGATGCTTGAAAGACTGGCAGGGAAGTCGCATTATTGTTTTTTGGATGGTTATTCAGGCTACTTTCAGATTTGTATAGATCCAGAGGATCAAGAAAAGACTACCTTCACTTGCCCCTTTGAGACTTTTGCCTACAGACGGATGCCTTTCGGAGTCTGCAACGCACCCGGTACATTTCAGCGATGCATGGTAAGTATATTTGGTGAGTTGCTAGAGCATTGTATGGAGATATTCATGGATGACTTTTCAGTATTTGGCACATCTTTTGATTCATGCTTAGAAAATTTGTCTAGGGTTTTACATCGTTGTATTGCAACTAACCTTGTTCTCAATTTTGAAAAATGTCACTTCATGGTAGAGCATGGCATTGTACTTGGACATATAGTCTCTCGGAGAGGTATAGAGGTAGATCCTATAAAAATCAGTGTTATTTCTTCTTTATCTTACCCCGTATGCGTACGGGATGTTCGTGCTTTCCTTGGACATGCAGGTTTCTACCGTAGATTTATTAGAGACTTCAGCTTGATTGCTCGACCCTTGACAAGACTTTTGCAGAAAGATGTTAATTTTCATTTCGATGATAAGTGCAAGGAAGCTTTTCACAGACTCAGGGAGGCTCTTACCTCAGCTCCTATTATTAAATCACCTGATTGAACTTTTCCCTTTGAATTAATGTGTGATGCATCGAATTTTGCAGTGGGAGTTGTTCTAGCACAGAGGGTTGATGGAGCACCTCATGTCATCTGCTATGCCTCCAAAACCCTAGATGCTGCCCAAGCAAACTACACCACCACTGAAAAGGAGCTTCTTGCCATTGTTTTTGCTTTGCATCGATTCAGATCTTACTTATTGTGCTCACATGTTATTATTTTTTCTGATCATGCAGCTCTAAAATACCTGTTGAAAAAGCCTGATGCAAAACCTAGACTGATCAGATGGATGCTCCTGCTCTAAGAATTTGACCTGGAGATCAGAGACAGAAGTGGAAAAGAGAACCTAGTTGTAGATCACTTGAGCAGACTTGAAGGAGATGGATCTCCTACCACTATTGACGATGATTTCAGAGATGAGCACCTGATTGCAATACATGGTGAGACACCGTGGTATGCAGACCTAGTTAATTTTCTAGTTGCACATGTTTTTCCTACACACTTTTCTAAAGCTCAAAAAGATAAACTTAAAAGTGATGCAAAATTTTATGTGTGGGATGATCCTTATCTATGAAAATTTTGTAATGATCAAATAATTAGGAGATGTGTACCAGATCATGAGTTTTCTTCTGTATTTACATTTTGTCATTCATCAGCTTGTGAGGGCATTTTGAACCCCAAAGAACTGCTAGAAAAGTGTTAGAGTGTGGATTGTACTGGCCCACCCTATTTCATGATTTATATGTCTTTTATAAAAATTGTGATAGATGTCAGTGAACTGGGAACATAGGAGTGAGACATGAGATGTCCCAACACACTATCTTTACTGTGAGATTTTTGATGTTTGGGGAATAGATTTTATGGGACCCTTTCTTGCATCTTATGATTATTTGTATATTTTACTTGCTGTGGATTATGTTTCAAAATGGGTGGAGGTCATTCCCTCCAAGACTGATGATTCTTCTGTTGTTTGTAGTTTTGTTAGGTCACACATTTTCTACAGGTTTGGAATTCCAAGAGCCATAATTAGTGACCAAGGATCTCATTTTTGCAACAAACACATGAAGGCACTACTGAGTAAATATGGGGTTGTACATAAAGTTTCTACATCCTACCATCCCCAAACAAATGGACAGGCTGAAATCTCTAACAGAGAGATCAAATCTATTTTGGAGAAGGCTGTTGGACCCACTAGAAAGGATTGGAGCAAGAGGTTAGATGACGCACTTTGGGCCTATAGAACAGCATTTAAGACACCGATTGGTGTGTCCCCCTACCGCTTGGTATATGGCAAAGCTTGTCATCTCCCCGTGAAAATAGAGCACAAAGCATATTGGGCAGTAAAAGCTTGTAATTTCGATGCTACCAAGGTGGGAGAAGAGAGGAAACTTCAACACCAAGAACTTGAGGAAATTCGGCTAGAAGCATTTGAAAATTCAAGGATCTACAAGGAAATGACCAAAAACTTCCATGACAAGCACATTTTGAAGAAAGACTTCCAAATTGGTGACAAGGTATTATTGTACAAATCAAGGCTCAAATTGATAAAAGGTAAAATAAGGTCAAGGTGGGATGGTCCATTTCTTGTAACTAACATGTTTCCCTATGGTGTTGTGGAAATTCAAGATGTATCTAATGGTTTTATTTGGAAAGTCAATGGCCACCGGCTCAAAAGGTACTTTGAAGAATTAAAGGAGCTAGAGGTGGATGGTTTGGACATGAACGAAGCTATCTACCCAACTTAAGGGAAGTTCACTTTTCATACACTTACATGTCATTGTATATATCATTTTCATGTTTCTAGGAATAAACTTTTCTCTTTTTGAAGTGAGTAATTGATAATAAATTCTTAGGCAAAATACAATGAATAAATAGACATTGTAAATACCATGTTATTTTTTTTAGCACTTTTGTTCTTAGTGAATAAATGTATCCCTATAGGTTGTCTTCATGTCATGTTAGAATCTCTTGAAAATAAATTAAATTTGATTGTTAAAACTTATGGTTTGAGCTAATAGATGAAATCTTGGATGCTTGAGTACTACTTGGTTTTAGATTCTTAATTGATGACTTGAGATAAATTATTTTTGCCTAGTGAGAATTAGCCTTATTTTTGTGACACACATATGTAATTGTACTCTAGAACTTGCTTAGGTTCTTTCAAAACCATATTTCAATGAGTGGATCACATCTATAGAGGCTAATCAATTTGTTTACCTTTCATTATCAATTTTTGACAATAATCATGTTTATTCTATTTTCTTTTCTTATTTCCTACTCTTAACCATACTTTCCTATGGACTTGTTTGTTTAGGATGTTTCTTAATGCTACTTTGCCCGAGACGGACAAAAGATTAAGTGTGGGGGAGTGGCTAGTGTTTTGGAATTATTTTAGATCAAAGATGCATTTCATTTCAAGTTGAAGCCAAAAGGTGCCAAGTTGAGTTGAGTTTGGTGTCAAGAATGAGCAAGAAGAAGTGGTTAAGGATGGAAATCAATTGAAGCATCTAGATTCTTGATCATCAATTGAAGATCCAAGAAGCTGTGCCAAGACAAAAATCTGAAATGGAAACAAATGGCACGCAAAAAGCAGTGAAAATTTTTTTGTGCCAAAGTGAAGAAAAATTTTTCTATAAAGCTATTTTTGGGCAGAAATGCTTTGGACTTGTAGCTGTACTTTGCTAGGAAATCAGTAACCCTTTGTATCAAGATGACCTACAGCTGTATTAAGCAGCTACTCTGAATTGAAGCTGGACAGATCTGAGAATAAGTGCACAAATCTATGGCAAGGAGGAAAGGAAGAGGTCAAGTGGAGTATCAAGAAATGGAAATTCGATGCATATTACTTCAGTAGAACTAGATTGCAATGGATATCTCCTGCCACTTATCGAATGTGAAGAAGAGAAGGGAAACAAAAGGAAAGTAAGCTGAAAATACAACTGAAAAAGAAAAATCAGATTGGAATGTTTCCATACAAGTAGTTTTGTATCAACTTGAACTGAAATTGGGTTTTCAAGGTTGTGAATCACGAAATGAAGTGTATGAATGTATCACAAAGTGTGAGTACATCACAGCTTATCAGAACAAGAAAAAAAATGTGGCTGTTTGGAATTTTAGATCGAAACAGAGAGAAAAAAAAATTTTAGTGAAGTGCAATGGCCGGAACTCAATTTTAAGTGCAGTGGCTGAAATTCTCCTCTATGATGTGATGCTAATTGTGTGAGAAATCAGAGTATTACAATGAATCCGCCGTGGAGCTGGAATCTGAAACTTGAGAGTAGAAAAAAAAAGAAAACAGTTTGAAAAAAAAAGAGAAGAGAGAAACAAAATGGCACAAAATTGGAATGTTGGTACCATGAAACAAGTGAAGTTTTTCTCATCCAAATTAAAGACTTGCTCCACTACATTTTTGACTTTACTAGACAGAAGGAAAGAGGGAAAAATCAGAAAAGAAAAGAGAAGGAAGCAAGGTTAGCACGCAAAAGAAAAATTGGCACAAATGAACTAATGAGGTCTTTTCATCGAATTTTTGAAGGGCAATGCTAAAGTTTCACTCCATCACACTTTTGACTTCATTATGAGGACTGACAAGAGGGCAAAGTGCATTGAAAATATCCTTGAGCATTCAAGTCTTCCACTTTATCAAATTCGCTATTTTTCTTGGCTTTTACTTCATTTTTACCATTTCACATATTTTCCCCTTGTTTGGATGAACTTTTGTAGATGTGAATCCTAATCATGAATAATGGTGGAGAGTAGATAACAAGCAAGCCTATGGTAGTGCAAAAAGCATGTGTGTTTGAGTGAGCTCCACTTTCATTATGAATTTAGAACTCAAGAAGAGAGCCACCAAAAATTTCCCTTGAGAGGCTAATGAGTTAAATTCATCTCAATGAATCATGAAGGATGAAAATGCTAAGTTGTTGATTTAAGGACGAGATACTAATCCATAGAGCTTAGATTTTTGAGAATTGACAACCTTAGGTAATTTCTTTTCATTTCCTTCTAATTATGCTTGGAAAGAGTCTAAGGGATACATACTTAGTAGTTTCGCGAGACGCTCAAGCTTAGTGTGGGGGAGTTGATAAGTATTATTTTGTTGATCATTTCAGGTTATTTAATCCATGTTTGACCCATATTTTACTTGCTTAATCTTGCATTTATGCTAGGTTCTAGAAATTACTGCTATTTTGGACTTAATTGTAAATCTCGATACATTTGAATTATTTTGCCACTAAATTGTTGATATATTTTTGTAGGCATGAAAGGATCATGGACCTAGGTTATGCTGGGTCAGATTTGAGTCGGAAGTGGACCCGGATCGAGTGATCAAGCTTCAGACAAATCTGGGTCGTCCGATTCAAAAGCGGCTAGATCTGAGACATCTGGAACCTCTGAGGTAATCCGAGCTAGGGTTAAGGCTGATCAAGCACTGAGGTCATGATCTGAGATTTTCATCCAAATCAGAGATCATTCAACCGTTGGATCAAGCTCAGAGGGCTCTAGACTGTCCATTCAAAGATCAGGTTGATCTGGGCCATCCATTGCAAATCTGGAAGATCCAAGCTACCCCGAGGCAGATCCTGACCCTTGATCAACGTCATCAAATTTTGGGTTCGATCAGAGCAGCTTCAACCGTTGGATCTAACCTGAAAAATCTGAGTCGTCCGATTCAAAGTATTTAAACTGAAGTCTCCACAGGTCACAGCTTTGTCGCGTCTTCTTCGCCGCAACACAGTTAGCGTTCTTCTTCATCCTTTTCTTCAACTTTTCTTCATCAGAGGGCGTGACCGCTTCGTTTTCATTCTTGGATCAAGATCTAGATCGCCGGAATGCTGTTGCCGTGAAGATTTCAGATTCAATTCGCTCAAAAACAGAGCTGAATGAGGATTTCTTCAGATCTGACATTCTGAGCTAGCCTCAGGGTCCTCGGCTGAGCTCTGATCATCTCCAAATCATCATCGCGAACCAACATAACGAGATCGAAGAGATCGGATGAGTTTTTTTAGACTTGAGCAGAGTTGAGCTTGATTTGATCACCGAGACAGATTTTTCAGCAATCTGTGGAGCTTAGGGGTTCGAGGCTCACCCTTGTGTGACGGCAAGGAGATCTTGATGCTTAGAAAGGAATCGAAGCTTAGTTTCTTATTGAATTTTCTGTTTTTAGCAGTAGCTTTAATTTCTGCCGCAATTTCATTTATGAAGCTTCGTATCAGCTATGTAGCTTTCTTCCTAAATTGTTTCTATTGTAATTAGGTTTTAATTCTGTAATAGTATTAGATAGAAGCCTGTTAGTGAACAATTAGATTTAATTTCAGTTTGTTTCACATTTCATTGCTTGCATGCCAGATTTGTTGCTGCGTTCCAGTTTTTCATCATGCGTATCAATTTCCTGAATTCTTCCCTGCGTATCAGTTTCAAATTCTGCAGATTTTCAGCTTAGTGTTTCTGAATTAGTGTCAAGTGATCGTTGGCTCTTCTTCAAGCTTTTCTAAACTTAGATTAGTGATTTGCATTTAGCTTGCGTTTGTTAGTTCAGCATTTAATCTGTTATTGCAACTTCTGCAGTCAATTTATTACGTCCTGCCTTTCACTTCTGCACCTTTCACTTCTGCATTTGATTCATCTCTGCGAATCAGTTGGGTTCTGAATTTTTGTTCCACATTTACTTGTTTCTGCATTCAAGTGTTTCTGAATTCTGCAGTTGATTTGTTGTTTCAGATTCAATTGCTTTACATCAGTTTAAGTTCTGCAGTTAGTATCAATTTCGGCTCAGTAGTTTCCCTTTTTTGCGTATCAAACTTGTTTCATTCCTGCACTTTGTACCAAGTGACAATTCAGCATTTGATTGGTGCCAAGTTAAACATAGTTTCGGGTGTGCCATTGCATTTGAATCCAGCTTGTTTTAAACTCAATTTGTTCAGAATTTCAGGTTTCAGTTCTGCAAATTAAATTACAGTTTCTGCATTTGTATTAATTGCAATTGAGGCACTGATAGAGTACAGCTTGTTTAACATTAGGTTTACTTTGAATTCCGAATTCTTTTCTGCATCTCAGTGTTCATTGCTGTTCTTGTATCAAGTGAGAACTCGGCATTAAGGGCGTTTAGTTTATTTCATACTTGGTTTGCTTCGGAATTTCTATTTCTTTTTCTTTTCATTTCATTCTCATTTCTAATTGCAATCCAAACCCAAATCATATTTGAATCCCAAAAATATTCGACGACACATAAACTCGAGCTCGACTCAAGCAACCTTAACTAGCCCTAGGAAAAATACGACCTGTGGCCCCTTTACTACGTTTTCATCTTTGTTAGCAAAAAGGGTTTCCAGCTTTTCACATATCTAAATTTTGAGACCCACCTTTGTGACACCTAGTTTGGGCTCATCACCTACCCTCAGAGTAATGGCCAGGCAGAAGTGGCCAATCGGGAGATTCTCAGGGGGTTGAAGACTAAGCTCGATCACGTCGGCGGAACCTGGGTGGAGGAGCTCCCATGCATCTTATGGCCCCTACGAACTACTATCAAGGAAGCCACTGGATGCACACCTTTCCAGTTGGTTTACGGAACTGAGGCAGTGATCCCAGTCGAGGTCGGATGCGAATCGGATCAAAGGGCAGCGTATGATGACGATAATCCGGAGAGACGACGTTTGGAGCTGGACCTGGTCAATGAAATCCGCGACAAAGTCGCGGCTCGGATGTTCGCGTATAGGCAGAAGATGAAGCAGAGATACGACCGAAGAGTGCTGCCCAAAGCATTTCAAGTGGGCGACCTCGTCTGGAAAAGAATCAAACCGGTGGGGGATGTAAGCAAACTGGAGCCGCAGTGGGGAGGACCCTTCAAGATTGTTCAAAAGCTTTCTTCCGGAGCGTACTACTTAGAAAATGAAAAGGGAAAAAGGTTGGATCGACCCTGGAGTGCGATCCACCTCCAGCCCTATTGGGTTGCCGAGTGAAAGTAGACGAAGTAAAAGTAAAACACATCTGACAAGTGGAAGCATATGGTCCTTACCCCGCTCGCAGATGTATCAGACTCTCGAGCTATATTTCCCGCTGCTCGGCTTCTCAGTAAGACGCGTGGCGTCCCACGCTCCCTGAGTCCTTCCCGACTATGTGCGCTATTATCCCGCGGCTCAGCCTGCCTGACCGTGTGTGCTTTCCCGCAGCTCGGCTGCTCAATAAGACGTGTGGCGTCCCATGCTCCTTGAGTCCTGCTCGGCCACACGCGTAAAATGTCCGAAGGCCTAGGACAAGCATATTTCTCGAACATCTCCTCGACTTAGTCGCTCCCGTAGCGGGGTCCGAGTTAGGGTGTCAGAGGTAGCCTCAGCCGGGTTCAGGATTCGGCGGCGACTGCACGAATTGTCCACGCTGACAATTTTATTCCACCAACTCTTATGAGCCTTTCAAGCAAGAGAGCACTCGCCTTCGCCCAAGCTACCGCTTTAGTCGGGTGGTTCACC
This sequence comes from Boesenbergia rotunda, assembly GCA_024364735.1. Lineage (NCBI taxonomy): Eukaryota > Viridiplantae > Streptophyta > Magnoliopsida > Zingiberales > Zingiberaceae > Boesenbergia > Boesenbergia rotunda. The sequence continues at coordinate 268,869 of JAGFNQ010002471.1, read as the reverse complement.
CAGGCGAGTGTGAAGGAGGGTCTGTTTCTTTCCAAATGACCAGAATGAGTTACAAGCATTATACGTGCATATTCCGCACACGTAAAACGGCTTTTAGGTTGGGGCGTTCCCACTCAGGCCAGTAACGCCGCATAAAACCTCGACATTCAAGCAGTGCGGAAACACAAAGAAGTATAAAAGGGCAAGTGCTTATTAACAGAAACTGTTACAAATATGAGGCATAGCACCTCCTGCGTAAGGGAAAATACAAGAAACACCCTTAACAACAACTACTCCTGGTTCATGGAGCTCGGCTGGGCTTCTTGGGTGACTGGTCCAAGAGCAAAGCGTCGGCAAAGTCTCTAAGGCGCCGAAGACGCCTTTGCACCGCTTGCAGCACAGATGCCTGAACTTCATGCTGCTGCTGAAGCTCGCTTAGCTTCGCAGCGCAGGCAGCCCGCTCCTCCTCCTTGGCCTTCAGGTCGGCCCGCAGGGTGGAAATGGTATGATTCACCTCGAACAGTTGGGTCTTGAGAGTGACTAGCTCCTCGAGATTCCAAATGGGTCGCGCCGCCTAGTAAAAAAGAGGAGAGTGCGAGTCAGAAGCCAAGAAAAGGAAAATAAGAGCAACACCTTTCATGAGCTGAAGTTTCTCGGGTCGGGCCTAAGAGCTCTCGCCCGAGCAAGGTTTCCAGACTCTCGGCTGGGCGAAGTTGCAGACTTCTCGTCCAGACCATCATTTGAACACGAGTCACTAGCTAGTGCCCCATGCAAGGAGGCCCTAGGAGAGACTGGTTCAGGAGAGATGGCGAAGAGCAGGCGGCAACATCCTCGCCCACAGAGGCCCATAGCCTGGGAGAGGATGCGCCAGGAGAGCCTCCCCGGACTGGCATTGGCTGAGATAGGAGGCATAATGATAGTAGCCCCTCCAGCAATCGTCGAGCCAATATTGCTAGCCGGTCGGCATACAGAACAGCGACGAGTCGAATGACGAAGGACAGTATGAACACCTCCCTTCGGGTCCCCCGTAGGTGCAAGTGCCCAAACCCTCCTCAACAAAGTCAAAGAGAACGCTCGAGAGGAGCTTCCCGACTGAGAAAGGGCAAGTTCGAGAGGCACTAGAGAAAGAGATACCTCAGGAGCAAGCGAGGGAGACGCGTGCCCCGGAAGGGGGGTCACACGGGAAGACAGGGGCGCCGCAGTAGTAGCTTCTGCAGAAGCCGGAGCCCGAGCCCACTTCGCTCGGTGAGGAGTGGGAGTGCTATGTGGAGATGAGAAAACAATCGAGCAAGGCCCATGACGACCATACCCCAAGGGTAAGGCGTCCGTATTGGGGGTTCCTGCACAGGGAGATGGGCATGTCTTCATCGGTTCTTTCCCCTTAGGAGTGTCTCTATAAGGGGAAGCGACGATTATCGGAAGGAACAGCTCGAGGAGCTCTCGATCTACCTCTTCCGAGGAAGAGTAGTATGAATCATCAGGAGAGGTGAAGGGTTTCATCGAAGAGAAGGGTTCTTCGTCGGAGTCGGTAGACATCATGGGCTAGCAAGGATATTGGTTTCACTTATATGAGGGGTTGAAAGAGGGGCCGGTAAAACACGGCTTATATAGAGGATAGCAGGTCATCATGGTCGTCCGCAGTGGGCCTTGGTAAACTGCGAAATCCGATGGTCAATCACGCGGATGGGGAGGCGTGAAGAGGTGGTAAAGCTGGAGTAAATACGCAAGGGCTGCTCAATGCCCGAGGCGCTCATAACCGGTGACGGACGTTTCGCTGCCCGACGCGTCACGTCACCCGAGCCCTGTTCCATCACTCATTAAAGTAGACGTCAAGGGTCGAGATACGAATCGCCTCGATGGGACGGGCGCAGAAGAATTCTCATAAATGGGCCAGCCCTTGCCAATCCTTGGGTTTTGGACTTTGGGCCTGTCTAGTTGCGCGGAGACCCGCACTCCCCGAATCTCGGTCCGGCCGAGTGGCTAAACTCCCACTAGTAGGTCTGACCCTACCGGTCCCCTGATTCAGCGATTCACGCGGCGAGGGAGCATCCCGAGCCGAGCGCTCCGTTTGGCGATCCTGGAGATTGCTAACAATTCAACGAAGGGAACAGGCCCGAAAGATTTGAGGGGGAATGAGGAGGCTCCAGTCGGCCAGGAAAAGTGACGCATCGCTCCAAACCCGTCACCCTCAAAGGAAAGGCAAAAGATACAAACGGCTGGACCTTCACTTGAAGGGCACATCGGTCACGCTGGGCAAGTCCTCACACATGTCCTCAAGGCTTACGGCCTCGGGAGGCATATCGGGAGATAGATACCCGTCAAACCTGAGTCGACGGACGATGTTCAGCCCTTGTGGCTCCATGACGTCCATGAACCGTTTGGCGACCTCAGCCATGTGGGTAGAGTCGTTGATGCACTCAAGCCTGTACTCCTCCCGTCGGGAATCTTCAGTCTCCTTATAAGATCGAAGTGTCATCAGCTCCGATTTAGTCGCATCCCACTCGGACTGTTCAGTCTCCCTACGGGCGCGAAGCTCTGTCAACTCCGATCTGGCTGCCTCCCAATCGGACCTCTCCCTCCGCAGCTGCTCAAGCTCTTCTTTCTGGGCGCGCAGCAATTGATCTTTGGAGGAAAGCTCCATGGATAGCTCAGTTATCCTTTGCGACTAGGCCAAAGCAGTAGTATCTCTGGCCTCCAGTTGGGCCTGAAGAGAGGTGAGGGCGACTGACGCCCTCTGAAGGTCGGACTTCGCCTGGGCTGACTCGGTCTGGGCCTCCGCCTGTAAGGCTCGTGCTTTCCGCTCGGCATACTTCAGGGTGGAAAGTCTGATGTTTGCTTGGGAAGTGGCTTGTTGCGCCGTCTCGACTTGGCCGCGCGCTACTTCGAGTTGTTCCCCCGAGTGGGACAGTTGATCTTGCAGAGCCTGAACCTCCTCTCGGAGGTGGTTCAGTGTGGGCTCGTCAGCGACTAGTCGGGAGTGCGCCAGCTGCATTTGCAGGCGCTTTACCTCCCTTTCGGCCTTAGCCCGTGCTAAGCTATGGGCTAGGAGCGACATAGAGACGCCGTGGCAGTCTCCTACAAACTGCAAGAAGAACGTCATTCCTGAGAGTCAGAATTGAAAAGTGTAGTGAAAGACCTAAGTCGTCTATACATACCTGAGTGGCCTTAAGGAAAAAGGCGTCCGCTTTGTTGCGAGAGCCCCGAAAGTAGGACTCCTTGAACCCTTGGGCATAGCGATCGGCTACCGACCCATAGACGCGCAGATCCTGGCGGTGCTCGGGCAGCTCGCCTGGGGGTATCTTTAGGCGACCGATCCATAGAGGCGCAGATCCTGGCGGTGCTCGGGCAGCTCGCCTGGGGGTATCTTTAGGCAACGGTCTGCCCGAGAGGGCACCAGGAGGTGCATCATCAGGTCCTCATGCGGACCCTTGGCGGAAGGGGCTCCTGATCGAGCAGACATCAAGGTGTCGGAGGTGTTGGAAGTGGCAGAAAGGTTGGCGGGCGATGTGGCGACGGAGAGGTCGGCCGCAGCATCGGGGCAATGGCCGAGGCAATTGCCGGTTGGCGAACTGGGGAGTCTCCAACGGGAACGGCGGTCGGAGAGTCAACAGTGGGGGCCACGTACGAAACAATGGCTAAAGAGGCAGAGTGGGCTTCGGGCACGGGGGCTACTCTCTTTTTCTTCTTCTTCTTCTCCAGATGCTTGCTGGAAGAAGGAAGGGATGAACCCCCTGTCGGGGAGGACGCTCGTCGGCGTTTGGGAGGAAGGCGCGGCAGGACAGTCGTGGACGGAGCGGTCTCGGAGGCGGTGGGGCCCGACCCCTGTACAGTCGGGGTCGGGTTGGCCGGGACAATCTCCGCTACAGCACCCTCTCTAGCAGCCAACATAGAGGTGATCCGAGTCTGTAGCTCGGCCCGGGTTAGTCTGAAACCTCCCTTCAGGGCCGTGGACAGCAGCAGGGAAACTGCGAAGGCCAAACACATTCATGCACGACAAAGAGATATACCTGACAGACACCGGGGGACTTACCAGCGTCGGACAGAGGAGGGGCGGGGCTCGGGCTCAGACCGAAGGTAGAAAGAATCCCCTCCTTCAGCAGAAGTCCTCCGTGGAAGTGCCTGTTCTCCAGCTCGGCGGTGACACTCAAGTAGTCGGCGGAAGTACGATAGTGTCGAGAAAGAGTCTCGGAAACGGGAAGTCCCTCGACCCAAGTGGTAGGCAATCCTGGGGGGGGGGGGGATGGGCCCGACGAAGAAGTACCGCTCTTTCCAACCTTTGTTCGAAGTGGGCAGATTCAGGAGGAAGGAGGCTTTGGCCCTGGCCTGGAAGAAAAAATCACCTACCTCTTGCTGCTTGGGATAAAAGAGATAATGAAAGTTCTCTGGTATCAGGGGAATCCCAAGAAGCGAGAAAATAATGGCTGAACCACATATCAGGCGTATGACGTTAGGGGCTAGTTGAGATAGAGGAATCTGGAAGTGGTCGCAGACGGCGGCGATGAAGGGATGGACGGGGAAACGGAGGCCAGCTTGAAGATGATCCCGAGACAAGGCAATGTAGCCCAAGGGGGCAGAATTCGGGCGCTCGTGTGACTTAGGCAAGAGCAGGTGGTGGTCGGCAGGGATTAGGAAGTCCGATTGTATTTGGAGCAGGTCATGGGTAGTGAGGGTGGTGATCATGGTGGAATACCAAGGCTGAGACGAGGATGGAGATGAAGAAGAGGAGGCCATTGGAGAAGGAGGAGGTGAGGGGCTAACCGGTGAAAAGAAGTCGCCGAAGAAAGGCCGAAGCGAGGCAGTTGTCGCAACCCTAGCGGCACTCAAAGCGGTGGGGGAAGACGGGCAGTTGCGAATGCAGAAGAACGAGCAGGCGAGGGGCTGCGCTTTATGAAAATAGGCGAGGAATGCCAGTCATCCGATAGGCGACTGGGAGAAGCGCGCGACCTAGCCGAGGCCGCTTGACCAGACTCGGGCGATATGCGAGGCGACGGGATACGGGTTCGTTATAGTATTCGCAATTGAGGACGGCCTGCTCTTCCGAGGGGCGCGCCAGGCTCGGACCAGATTTGAGGTCCAGTCAGTCGGACTGCGTGCCTCCTTCGACTAGACTTGAGAGAGATGCTTATGGTCCCGGACCAGCTTGCGTGTGATCTAGCCCAGCAGCCTGACACTCGGTCAGAAGGAAGGCGGCCAGTGATCTGGACGATCCCGTTAAATAAGAGGCCCGCGGGGCTTCCGTGTCAAGGTCCACATAGTCTGGTAGGGGCCTTCTCCTAAGTCAAATGGTTTAAGACCCACCCAGGCTCGGCTTCTCGCTGATGCGTGGCGGCCCACGTTCCGGGAATAAGCCCGAGCCGAAGGTGATGTTACTCAGTGCCCCAGGCGGCACCCTCACAGGCCCTCAGCCGGCCTCCTTACTCAGTGCCCAGTCGGCACCTTCATAGGCCCTCAGCCGGCCTCCTTACTCAGTGCCCAGTCGGCACCTTCATAGGCCCTCAGCCGGCCTCCTTACTCAGTGTCCCAGTCGGCACCTTCACAGGCCCTCAGTCGGCCTCCTTGCTCAGTGCCCAGTCGGCACCTTCATAGGCCCTCAGCCGGCCTCCTTACTCAGTGCCCCAGTCGGCACCTTCATAGGCCCTCAGTCGGCCTCCTTGCTCAGTGCCCAGCACAACCACTCCCTGACACCAGACTACCAGAAGTGGTACAAGGTCGGCGCAGGACCGGAGTCGTTCTAGTCCCAAGTGGCGGATATCTCGCCGGGGTATTGATCCGTCTGCCACATCTTGTCCCCCATACCTCGACCACATACTTTGGTGTCAGGTCGAGCGGCGTCCAACGGCGCTACCCTTAAGTTAACAGTGCTCTTTCCTTAATACAGCATGTGCCACTTTACCCTGCCATCCCTGAGCATGCATTACCCTGCCCTCTCTATACGACGGCAAGTGGCAGGCGGGGCAGAACCTGTCAGCTTCCCCGGCCATATATACTTCTCACTCCGCATTTCCCAGGTACGCGCGATAGTACAATTTTCATACTGTTCTATTGCTTTCCATCGTCGCCGTCTTGTACTGACTTGACCGTCGGAGTGCCTGGCCGAGGACTTTTCTCGGCAGGTTCTAACGGTCTTTGCCTCGCAAGTTGGAAATGACCCAGCTCGTCACGCCACCTCAGCAATCTCGTCCTTCTCGGAGACCCACTCAGCTGTAAGGAAGTTCTATTCACTTCGCGACAGGATCATATGTGTACTTTGGCCTGCGAGGGGCAGAGCTTTTTGTAGTACGAAGGAGTGGGACGTGAATCTAGGTGTCCGAATGGTGAGGCCGATCAAAGATGAACTGTGTAACTGGTCGGCATAACCAAGTGGAGAGTGGGATCTGAATCGAGCTTACGGTAGGAGTTAGGAAAGTTGAGCCCCGAATGTCGGAGTTGAAATCTGTCTCAAAGTGGACAGTGGCGATATCATCGGATTCGAAAGGCTCTAAGAGGCAGAACATGACAAAGGGAATGCGACAATGAGGACTCAAAGACCGGATCGACTACGGAGATAGAGCATAGTAGGAGGTGCACGACAATGATGGCTCAGAGACCGAATCGACTGCGGAGGAGTATAACGACGAGGATCAAAGGCCGGATCGGTGATGGCTGGGTACGACAGCGAGGATTGGAGGCCAGATCGACAACAGAGGTAGATGGCAGCGAGGATCAGAGTTTGGATCGACATCTGAGGAGGAAGGCAACAAGGATCGAAGGCCAGATCGGAGATGGAGGTGGACGATAGCAACGGTCGGAGGCCGGATCGACTTTGGAGTAGGACAACAACAAGAATCGGCGGCTGGATCCCTGATGGAGTCAGATGACAACGAGGATCGGAGGCTGGATAAGAGTCACAGGAGGAAGGTAGCGAGGATTATAGGCCGGATCGGCGACGAAGGCTGACAACAGCGAGGATCGGAGGTCAAATCAACGATGAAAGCAGTTGACAGATAGGATCTGAGGTCGGATCAGTGATGATGGCAGATGGTAGCAAGGATCAGAGGCTGAATCTGTGATGGAGGCAGATGGCAATGAGAATCAGAGGTTGGATCGGCGTCAGAGGTGGCGAGGAAGGAGAGAAGGGGTGTGACCGATGGTACCAGGTGAAGGAGGGGCCAGACAAATGCATGGTGTAGGTGAAGACCATGGGCGACGATCGTGAGGGAGGAGGAGGAGGAGGTGGTGGAGATCGTGTCCATGTGGGAGAAGAAGACTATCCCCCTATTGGCAGAGGTAGCGAGTAAACCATCCAGGCGGTGAGGGAGGGCTTCCCCATAGGATCGAAGCGTGAGTGTGGATAAGAGGAAGAATTAGCCCCTTGCGTTGTGGGGAGGCTTACCCTTTTGATGTACAAACCCCTAAAAAAAGGAAATTGTGAAAAACCTCAAAAATGCCCTTGTCCACGTAAAGCTCTCTTTCTACTCACAATATCACCCGAGAATAATCTCTTACATAGTTTTATTTTTAAAATTGATCAATTATTCATTTAGGTGCATTCTAATTAATCGAAATAAAAATTAATAATTATTTATTCTTTTATTATATTTATGTAAATAATAGTTGCAAACTTTAAAGTATAGTCAAATTAAAAATACATAACATAATCAGGTTTTATTGTTCCTTTATTTTAAGTAAATTTATCAATTGAAAATTATCAAAGCTTAAATATAAAAACAAAAACTGAATTTTATATAAAACCTATTATTAAAATTAATATTTAATTATTTTAAAATATTTTGTAGTCGGTCTATGTTGATCCCAAACTCGAATGAAAAAGAATGAGAATGAATATTTAAAATTTTAAAAAAATATATTTTAAATAGCCTTCTTAATGTCACAATCCATTTTTATCATCTCTAGAAGGTGCATTTGATTTATTCCTTACTTTGTTTGTCCTTTAATAATCAAAGCATAATAGACCTTTCCCTTAGCTTTGGATTTGTATATATGTAAGTGTTTTGGAAGGAGTCGTCGATGATGATCAGTCACCGAGGTTTTACCCGTGTAGAAGTTGTTGCGCCGAGGAGAAATTTGGGGTCCTGCGAAGTTAACACAAGCGTTAGGGGACACACCGGTAGGGATCCGGCGGAGTTCACTCCAATGCTCAAGTTCGTAGGGTGTCCGAAGAGTAATGGCAGCGAGAAAGAAAGACAGTATGTGGAATGAGAGAGCCTAACCCCCTTACCGGAGGGGTTGGGCTACCTTTTATATCGAAGTCCGTAGACTAGGCTCGTGTCCTCGATCTATATCATGTCTCCGATACGCAAGCCATGCCCCCCTTTTTCATCGGTAACCGGATACCCCTTGAAACGGTCTGCGCCGTTATCAGCTTTGCAACATTCAGGGGCTGTGAAGACCTTTTCTACCGGGAGTGCTTATCCGTATCATGAGGGGGGGGGTCAATGTCTGAGGTCGGTTAGTGCGGGGACTCCACCTCCCGAGTTGAGCTCGGGGTCTTCGGGTGCCATAGCTCCCGAGGTGCTCTCGGGGCCTAACCCCCCGGAGTGCTGCCGAGGAGGCTCTCCCAGCCGCCTTTCCTGGGCTCGTCGCCCCCGGGGATTCCCGAGACCTGGGAAGGAGGGTTGCCTTGACCTACCACTGTTGGGTCGCGCAACTTCTTTATCCTTCGTTATGACCAGGGCACATTCGACCCTATCACAAGTCCCCCCTTCAAGTCTGATCGAAGGAAATGTATGACTGATCGCACTATTGCAAAGATGAAGAAGCTGAGCTTTCACAGGTCTTCTCGCCTTCTCGCCCACAATAGCTATGAGGGGGTTTTTGGGATTGCATCATCTTTGACTTGTGTTCCTGGAAATCTCCTTTTGTGCTTTCCTCATTTCCTAAAAAAGGCTACTCCGATTCTCGAATGGTTTATAATGGCGTCTATCTTCCCGTGGTGAAGGCGCATGACCCCCTTTTTCGAGGGTAACAGGGTGTTCACGCGAATGCCTTATTGCCAAGTGCTCTAACGGCCATCTCCACGAGTCCTCATGGTCGTGTGTCGGTATGGCTGGCTCGCGACGATTGACTACCTGGGCGAAGCGGTTTCTTGCTCTCCACGCGTCATTTCCCCATTGTGCCTAGGCAGGTGGCTGCCAGAGTATAAGAGGGGAAAAGGCAGACGTTGGCCTCCACTTTCGGTTCGACGACTGGATGTACCTCGTCCTTCTCCCTGGTAGAGCTTCTTCTGCGCGTGAGTAGTTCGTCTTCCTATTGTCTTCTGTTTAGGGATCATGGAGGCCTATCGGACAGAATGATATGAGTCCACTGTTGGAACTTGGATGGCTAGAGGGGGGGTGAATATAGCCAGACACAAACTTTTTCAACTTTTAGGTTTTCTCTGCAGTTAGGGTCAGTAGCACAGCGGAAGCAAAAACAAAAACAGAGTATAACTGCAGAAATGAAGAGCAAACCAAAAACGCTAACAAGGATCGTTTACAAGGTTCGGGGATAATTTACCCCTACTCCTTGGCGTGCCCTTAAGGTGGGCGATCCTTGATCGTTTGCAGATCAAGCCCCGGAAAATTCGGATATCAAATCCTCCTTCTCGGTGGAGAAACCTCTCCACACAAATGTCTCAATAGAGTATATGGAATGAAAGCGCAGAGACACAAAGAAAGATCTTACAGATCGCTAACAAAGCACAAGGATGAGAATCGGAGAATAGATCACCGAGCACAGCACAGCACCACCAACACAAGAGCTCCCAGCTCTTTGTTTGCTTGCTGATCCACTCGTAACTTCCTCCACAAACTCTCGGTTGCTACTTTGCAAGAGATCGCTTCAAAGTGTTGAATGAAAATGCTCAAGAGTTGGAGACGCAGCTTGTTCACAAAGAGATCTCTCCAGCTCCTTCTCCACACCGCAGCTTAACCTGCTTACCATCGCCAGGTCACCAGCTACTCTGCAGCTCACCAACTGCTCACCTGCAACGACCCAGCTACCCCTGACCTCCTCTGGACTCACTGAATCCCCTCCAGTCGAGCCCTAGGCCCCAGGTCATCAGCTTCTCAGCCGTTGCAGCTCGCGCCAGAAGACGTTATTTCCTACAGACGGGAAACAACCAAACCTGCTGTAGCGAAAGCCTCCGTTTGACTCCCCTCGAGTAAACCTGAGTTATATGCACACTTAGCAGCTCATTAGACCAGTAAATCAGTAGAGAATCAAGTATCAGAACATATCAGTAGTGATCAGAAGAGAAACAGAACGCAATCAGAACTCTGACAGTGTTTTTGAATTAAAGTTGCCAGCTACTGATCGGTCACCTGACCGATCAGAGTGACCCCTGATCGGTCACCAGACTGATGAGGATAGGTCTAGTCCGATCAGGCTCTAGCCTGATCGGTCCACGGTGAGAAACCAGGAATCGTGACCTTCTTGTGATCGGTCACCTGACCGATCACAGAACGTGGATCGGTCGCCGGACCGATCCACAGCATTGCAGGAATTCCCCAGCTTTCTCATCCCAAGCCTACTGATAGGTCTCCAGACCGATTAGGATGTAGCCTGATCGGTCTGGGGACTGATCAGAGCACCTCCTGACCGATCAGGCTCCAGCCTGATCGGTTATAGTGAGAAGCTCGCAACAATTGATCGGTCAGTCTGACCGATCCAAGTTTTTCCCTAAAGCCTACTGACCTCTCCCTGATTGTTCACCAGAACGATCAGGAGCCGATCAGTAGCATTTGGCTCTCCCTCTGATCGTTCACCAGAACGATCTGAATAGGTCTCCCTGATCGATCACCAGACCGATCAGGAGACGATCAGTAGCCTCACAAAGTCACTGTATGCTCCCTGATCGATCACCAGACCGATCAGACATAGTTGGATCGGTCACCAGACCGATCAGACATAGCTGGATCGGTCACCAGACCGATCCATGAGGGAACACCGTGCCAACTTCCCTGATCGATCACCAGACCGATCCAGGCAAGGCCAAATCCACTCTAAGTCAAGAGAACGGGCTCCCAGCCTTCTCTGACTCGTGCTCAGTCCCCTGGACCAAGACTCCATGCCCAGTCTCACTCACCGGGACTTCAACCTAGCTTCCCAAGCTAGGACCTGACTTCACTTACCAGGATTTCATCAAACCTAGCTTCCCATGCTAGGACCTGGCACTCCAAGCCAGGATTTCATCCATCCTAGCCCTCCAAGCTAGGACCTGGCCCTCCAAGCCAGGGTTTCATCCAACCTAGCCCTCTAAGCTAGGACCTGACCCTCCAAGCCAGGGTTTCATCCAACCTAGCCCTCTAAGTTAGGACCTGACCCTCCAAGCCAGGGTTTCATCCAACCTAGCCCTCCAAGCTAGGACCTGGCCCTCCAAGCCAGGATTTCATCCACCTAGCTTCCCATGCTAGGACCTGGCCCTCCAAGCCAGGATTTCATCAACTCCGTGCCCAGTCCCCGACCAGGACTTAATCTCAATCATCTCATTAACCTAAACTAAAATCGGTGTCAACACCAAAATAACAATCAGGGTCAGACTACATCAACAATCTCCCCCTTTTTGTTGTTTGACAACCTGATTTTAAGTTTAGGGATTTGAAATCAATAGTCTCAAATTTCACTATCGTAGGAGAATCAGGATCCTCCTCCTACAACAATTAAGCTTGTACTTATCCCAAACTTAACTAACCACACTCTCCCCCTTTGTCAAACATCGAAAGGGTGTAGACTGGTTGTTAAGTTAAAAACATACTCCCCCTCAACCCTAAGGGTTCTCCCAAAACAACAAAGATATGATTTAATTTTGAAAGCATATGAAACCATGTGATAAAGATAAAGCAGGACATAGCAATCACATGCATCATATAAACACGGAATAGGAATAAGACATGAACTAACAATAAACATGGAGTAGCAAGTCATATATGAAAATAGTCATAAAGTCAGATGCATCACACAGCATCAGAATATAGTCAAGTACATCATAAAGGCATAATAGTCATAACACAACTCATGAAGGCAAGACCAAAGTACAATCAAATCAATCCTCAGCAGGGTCATCGTCAGATGTATCATCAATAGATATGAAGCTCCCTGGTGCAGTGCTGCTGGATGGCGCAGCTGTTGGGTTCTCCCGGCACAAAACAATAAAAACGCAGCGGAAACAAGAACCCACGAGCTATCCATGCGAAAGAAAAACTCATACAAAGTTGATCTACATCTACTTCTAAAGAAGATATACCTTTGAAGCGTGCCCTTCGGTTATCCCGCTCGTCCAAGATGTGCCGGATCTCTTGCACGTTCAAACGTTCGTGCCTCTATTCGTATCCACACGGACACAATCTCTCAACTTCGGGAGAACTACCATAGTTGTGCTAGCAACTTGAGGTAGCTCGAAAACACCAAGAACCTTACAGTAAGGTTTCGGCTAAGAGTAGAGGAGAGGAAGAGAGGAAGGGAAGGGGAAAAGCTAAGGCAAGAAGAAAATCTCATCCAAAGTCACAAGATCCTCTTTTATAATCATCCCATGAATATGAAGAGGTTTGTGTCTCTTTGGCTTCCCAATAAAGAGCACATCTTTTTATGTGGCTCTTTATCATTTCCCATGCAAGAAAAGAATCTTTTCATCTAATGAAGAGAGACTTTTCTCTTTCCTTCATGCAACTCCGACCGAGCCTCTCGGGCTTCCAACTCGGTCTCCCGACCAAGTCTCCTGAGTGGCGAGCTCCCGACCCAGTCTGCCGAGCTCTGACCTAGTCCGCCGAGTTCTGACTCGGTCCGCCGAGCTCCGACTCGGTCCGCCGAGCTCCGACTCGGTCCGCCGAGCTCCGACTCGGTCCGCCGAGCTCCGACTCGGTCCGCCGAGCTCCGACTCGGTCCGCCGAGCTCCGACTCGGTCCGCCGAGCTCCGACTCGGTCCGCCGAGCTCTTACTCGGCTCGTCGAGCTCCGACTCGGCCCGCCGAGCTCCGACTCGGCCCGCCGAGCTCCGACTCGGTCTCTCTCGAGTCCCCCGAACTAACCTCCCGAGTTCCCAACTCGGGCTCAGGTCTCCCGAGTTCCCAACTCGGGTTCAGATCTCCCGAGTTCCCAACTCGGGCTCAGATCTGCCGATCAACTTTCCCGAAGCATTGTGTCCTTTGTGTGTGACCCAATAGGTTCTCGTGACGTTGGCAATGCGCCTAAACACTTTAGACATATAAGTAATTAGCGGCATCTAGCAATGCATCATTGCTACCCAAGTAACAAGAAAAGTCGTGATCTGACTAAACCTCCGTGACTATGATAGTGTATGACCTTGTCCTTCTATCCTTGATATCTAGATTGACCAATGAGGCATAGACCGTATCATCCTCAATCAATCTTGTGTTTCTTGATCCCTGAGTAGACTCACTCAAACAAATGAGCTCAATATCTCATATTGACTCATTTGAGCATGGTCATGCGTTTCAGTAGTCCTACTCGATCAAGGGGCCCACAGATATCACTCCCGTCATATGGGAGGGATAGATCCCATCTACATAACTCACATCCCTCCGCATAATTCATTACATACCCAGTGATCGCCTTTATAGTCCACCCTGTTACGGGTGACGTTTGACGATACCAAAGTACATAACTCCTTATGTAGGGAACCATAGTGACTTCAGGTCTAAGAACTATTCATACCAATAGTCACATGAGAAAGTCTATGACACTCATATGACAATTTATGAAACTTTCTCATGGCGGGTCATTTAGTACACATTCTCCAATGTATACCCATGTGTCTGTTGATGAAGTCTGACCCTGATTATTATTTTGGTGTTGACATCGATTTTAGTTTAGGTTGATTATGATTAAGTCCTGGTCGGGGATCAGGCATGGTATGGAAAATCCTAGCTTGGAGGGCTAGGTGTTGGAAAATCCTAACCTGGAGGGTTAGGTGTTGAAAATCCTAGCTTGGAGGGCTAGGTGTGTGAAAAGTCCTAATTCGGAAGAGGTGGGTGAAAAGTCCTAGCTTGGAGGGCTAGGTGAAAAGTCCTAACTTGGAGGGTTAGGTGAAAATTCCCATCTTGGAGAGTTAGGTGAAAAAGTCCTGGCTTAGAGGGTTAGGTCCTAGCTTGGAGGGCTAGGTTTGGAAAGTCCTAATCCGGAAAAGTTGGGTGAAAAGTCCTAGCTTGGAGGGCTAGGTGAAAAGTCCTAACTTGGAGGGTTAGGTGCAAATTCCCAACTTGGAGGGTTAGGTGAAAAATCCTTAGCTTGGAGGGCTAAGGTGGATGAAACCCTAGCTTGGAGGGCTAGGTTGGAGCCCCTGGATCGGTCTGGTGACCGATCAGGGAGTTAGCACGGTGCTCCTTCGTGGATCGGTCTGGTGACCGATCCAGCGATGACTGATCGGTCTGGTGATCGATTAGGGAGTATGCGTTTCACCCATTGCTTTGTTCCTGATCTGTCTGGTGACCGATCAGGGAGCAAACAGTGAGGTTGAGTTCCCTTGCTGAACTGCTCCTGATCGGTCTGGTGACCGATCAGGATCACTGTGCAGATCGTTATGGAGAACGATCCATCATCGCAGGTGTCACGCCCCGAGACCCAAGAGCCGCTGATCCAATAGAAAATCGGACAGCACCTTCCCTGTCCGGCGGACAATTTACACATACACACAGATAATATAACACAACCACGCAGTTTAAAGGGGCCTCAGGCCTCAGATATATGCAGAAACAACAATTATATGATTATATCTATCGAAAACCCAAATCCGGACTCACCTGAGCTGCCAGGGGGCAGGAACAAAGCCAAATCCGAACGAAGTCCAACATAGGACTCAAAAGTACAATACCTTCAAACAGAACGTGCATACATGTTCAAAACATACAGCGGAAGCATAGGAATGCTACAGGGTCCATAACAAAACAAGGAAAACCAAAAAGGGCTCCTCGGGAGCTGGGGACTGGCGGCTCGGGATCTCCTCGCAGACATCAACCTGAAATAAATATATATGGCAACGGGGTGAGTCCATAGCTCAGCGAATACCCAAACAGATATGCATAGAAGGTTATACCAACAATAAGAGTTCAGCTACTACAGTCTCACAACAACAGTAGGGAAAAACTAGTACTGAACATACCGAAGTAGATATATACCTGAATCCATCTAACCTGTATAGAGGGTAAGAAATACCAGAGGAAAACCAATAGACATATAAGCTCAGTTAGCAAGTCTCCAGAATATGCGATGTCAAACAAGTGCAGCAAATAAGTGCAGCAAACAATGCACAATGCAAAATATGCACATGGTGCAATGACATGTGTCACCCCCTAGTCCCAGTCAGGATATCGTCCACGACGTCCGCGTGGGTAGAGCTGTGACAAACTGTACCCAGTCAGGACATAGTCCACAACGTCCGCGTGGGTCAGCATGCAACAATGCAAGGATGGTGCATGCCCCAAACATATAAAGCACCCTGATGCAATGACATGTGTCACCCCCCTAGTCCCAGTCAGGATTGTCCATAATGTCCGCGTGGGTGGAGCTGTGACAACCTGTACCCAGTCAGGACATCGTCCACAACGTCCGCGTGGGTCAGCATGCAATAATGCAGAGATGGTGTATGATAGATACACATACCTCCCTCCCAAGTCCTCAGTATACTAAGTCTCAGTCTGAAATCCTATAACAGGAAATACAGGTAACTTACAAGGTATACTGACCGGAAAACTACCGATCCCTCAAGGTCAAAGGCAGGAGATACACCACTATCTCTAAGCATATATATCGATATGACAATATCCGAGACTGTATGGAGCAAACAGCATAATAACTCAGGGATAAACTACATGTATCCAGAACAGGCACAATAACTCAGAGATGAACAACAAGTATCCAGAACAGGCATAATAAACAGGGATAGCGTATAATCTTACTGCTATCTATAACAGTCTATGCATAATCACATGACAATATCAAAAGAGATAAGTCAAAGGGTACCCGCCTTCAACGTGAAGTCTGTGTCCAAGAAAGAACCTCCGCGTCTATACGTCTGAACCAATCAGCATCCTGTATCAAAGGATATAGTTCATTAATTATCAAATCAACTGATAACTAGCTAAACCCGATACAAACCCAATTATCACCATCCTAAAAGTGATTGTCACTAATTAACCCTAATTAGTGATTAATTTCTGTTTAGGTTGAATCATGACCCAAGTTAGAGTTTATCCCGGTTTAACTCAAGTGATCACCAAGTCCGACATGAATTTCCCTAACAAAGCATTACCAAGATCATTAGCAAGATCAACGAATTAAAGCTTAACACCTAATTCCACTTACAATCCAATTCCAAAACCAATTCAACAAATTGCTCACGGCTAGATAGCAGAGGATAGCAAAACCACAAGATCTTCCACCAAACACTCCCAGCTCATTCCCTCTTCTTTTCCAACCGGATGCTCGTAGTAAACATCCAAACAAGAACAGAGGGAAACTCTCCAAAATCTGAAACAAGCAGATTCATTCTAGAAGTCAGATCAACATTTCCCTAGTATTCGCAGAGCCACTCCTCCAACACAAAGGGACAATCAAACCCTCATCAATTCAAACACTCATTTGATCACCAATCAACACCAAAACAGGGATGAAGTTAAAACATGATCTCCCGACCACAGATCAACCCACAGTCCAAAATCGATCAATGCACAAAAAAAAAAAACAGAACGGATCAGCTCAAGTCAGATTCAAGTCTGATCAAAACAAAAATCCAAGAGTAGATCCAAAGATGAACATTCATCCCACGATCAGAGAACTACAACCCACACAGAAACAAAATGAAAACACCAATCATACAGAGATTTAGAGTTCCAACTTAGGTCTATCCTCATCCTAGAATCACAAATCCAATGCAACAAATCAGAAATCTACAAAATCATGAACCTAACCGAAATCAAGATCCCTGACAGAAACCCAATGGCTCTCAATTAATCCCGATCGTGAAGGAATCGAACTCCACTCAGGGCACACCATACACATGAATCTACATCCAAACAAAACCTAAAAGAGATAGATCCTACCTTAAACGATTGCAAGTCCCCACCTTAGCTTCATCTGCCTCCAAGTCCAGCCAAGGGATGTGGATGGCATCCCTTATGAGCGTCTCACAAAAGAACCTCGTCGCCGACTCGATCTCTCGAAGAGAAAGGATCACGAGGAGGAAGAGATTCGGATCCCGCAATGATCGTAAAGGAAGAGGGACGCCGGCTTTAGATCTCAGTCGTGAGAGGAAAAAGAAGTTTGCTGAGGAGATTGGGAAGGAGGAAGAAGTAGGTCGCAATCGTGCTCGCGATCGAACGGAGAAGACACGGCCGCTCGGCTTCCACTGCAGGCTAGGGTTCACAAAGGAGAAGGGAAGAGGAATGATCGGGCGTTGGCTACGGGCGAGTGAAGCGAAGAGGAGTTGCGGCTAGGTTTCACGGAAATGGAAAGAAGAGAAGGGGTTGCGGGATTTAATAGGGTTATTTTGCATCTAACCCCCTTCGGATTTGACAAATCCCACCCAAGTCCTCAACTTAGGTAAATTTCCATTTTAATCCCTCTCTTCTTGTTTCTTCTCAAATCACCTCCCAACACCCGAGGATTTAAACAAATGAACCCTCCAAATTAGGGTTCCACTTCCTCTAATAGCTTAGGACCCCTAATTAAATCACGAAAACATTTATAAAATTTTTTCCGAAATTTTCTGATCCGGATTTTCGAATCACCGTATTTTACATTCTCCCCCACTAATAAAAATTTGGTCCCCAAATTTTACCATTCCTCAGACGGCTCACATTAGCAGCTAAACATGTCTGTACTCATTAAGAGTAACCACTTCGGCTGATACCCTAAGGTTACACTGTTACGAAGCAGCAGGAGTTATCAATCCAAAGGTTATCATCCAATAATCAGATACAACCGAACAACCATTCAGTCATCACAACTGTTCGAGGCACTCAATCCTATGATTATTGGTGCCAAGTCTATACTCCGATCCTCAAACGTAAAACGTAAAATCCATGAATATCACATCCTCAAGCATCCCCAGATCAATAACATCCTCCGAACATCACGAGTCATTTATATATTTATATATATCCTCTAATAGATTATCAGAAGATAACATATAATTTAAAGATTGTTCCAATATGTCGTACCATATGCTGCTATCAATAACAGACTTCTAAATATCAACCATCGAAAGATCATTTATCCACCAAATGATCATCGAAAAGCTACATATCCGATAGGTCCATGTCCTACTGCTAGAATCCTCAAAATACAATATAACATAGCAATTCGTCAATCTCAATCTATCTCTCAACAAGAAAGTCCATGGTGATATCAACCTTATCATCCCTGAACTAATAGTCCACCATAGGGTATTATAAACCGAAAGTCCACGTGATAAACCTTATCATCCGTCAACTAGTAGGTCCACTATGGAGTATATAACCAAAACAATGGTCATCTTGACCTCCTGATTAACGTCCAACATCTCACCGAAGATAAGGATACAGCTAACTCCACATCTCCGCACCCTAGCGGATGCACATCCCGATGCACCATCGAGATTATCCAACAATCACACCCAATCTATGAGTCAGATCCCTCATAGCATAGAGTAGCAACTAGCAATCACACCGACCATCGCTTCGTAATCCATTACAGTCTAATTCCTCCACTCTATGGTCAAAACCCTCTAAGGTCCTACTCCATAACAAGGAGATAGAGACATGCTATCTCTCAGGAGTATCTCAACATACTCATAAAGCAATTCTTTATTTTTCCACAGTTGTCCGCAATAATATCTAACTAGAGGTGACCTAGTCTTATAAGTGATTTGCCTCCACGCAAATCATAAGTCCGTATATACCTTTTTAGTTATTCAACCAAGTACAAGCGGTAACCCATAAGTGTCAAGCAACTAGCTTCACACTTTTCTGTATCGGCCTAAGTCACCAATCAAGCTGTACCCTCTAGGTCATCAACATGGTACAGGTGATTCATGGTCAAAGTTATCAGGGAATAGGATGTAACAATCCACTAACGATAATAATATGTAGCTCATGCTACCCTTCTACATTAAAATAGGTCATGCACTATACACGTGCCTTCCAGGTCACCTAACTAGGCACGAACGACCCAACTGTCTGAAACTCCTTGAACTAGGGTAAGTCGATCCTAAGCTGATCGAGCCAACAACAATAAGCAATCCCTAGTTCTCGCTTAGCTAACAATAGCTAGAACACATACTATAAATAGTAAGGTCTAGAAGGATCAAAAGAATAAACCTCCAATAGATTGTCGACATATTCGACCTTGGATTTCCGATTCAACAACCGGGGCTACTAGAGAATTAACATTCTCTGCTCTAAGCTCTCATCCGTAATATATCACTAATCGCTCACATGAACGATCACGAATAGGATAGATTGACAAATGTCAATCCAACTAACCCAAGTCTACATATCTCTATTCATCCAGCATGAATATATGATCCCACCAAGCTGGGATAGTCTAACCCATCCAAAATCTAATATTGAGCATTAAAGCTAAGATAATATTAGAAAGATATACCTTTTGCCGGCTGGAGAAGTCCTGTCGCTGCCAAGTCCCCAAATTGCCGTCGTATCGCAACCACGGCTTTAAAAATCCGTAATGTACTCGGATGAATAACATCAAACCCGAGCTCCGACACCTACCAATTCAGTGTCAGATTTAAATTCCGAGAAATCCACGAATCGATGGTATCCCGCATCCTGGGCTTGATACCAAAAATACCAAAAATAAATCGGTATCAGATAAACCCCGAAAATCCCGTAAAACACGTAGGCATCGAAACCTACGCTCTGATACCAAAATAAATTGTCACGCCCCGAGACCCAGGAGCCGCTGATCCAATAGAAAATCGGACAGCACCTCCCCTGTCCGGCGGACAATTTACACATACACACAGATAATATAACCTGCATACAATATATATATAGCACAACCACGCGGTTTAAAGGGCCACAGGCCTCAGATATAAGCAGAAACAACAGTTATATGATTATAACTATCGAAAACCAAATCCGAACTCACCTGAGCTGCCAGGGGGCAGGAACAAAACCAAAACCAATCGAAGTCCAACATAGGACTCAAAAGTACAATACCATCAAATAAAACATGAATACATGTTCAAATCGAAATAGCGGAAGCATGATAAATAATACAGGGTCCATAACCGAAGCAACGAAATGTCAAAATCAAAAAGAGCTCCGCTGGAGCTGGGGACTGGCGGCTCGGGATCTTCTCGCAGACATCAACCTGAAATAAACATATATGGCAACGGGGTGAGTCCATA
Source organism: Boesenbergia rotunda (assembly GCA_024364735.1). Lineage (NCBI taxonomy): Eukaryota > Viridiplantae > Streptophyta > Magnoliopsida > Zingiberales > Zingiberaceae > Boesenbergia > Boesenbergia rotunda. The sequence continues at coordinate 248,550 of JAGFNQ010002471.1, read as the reverse complement.
GCTCAGCGAATACCCAACAGATATGCATAGAAGGTTATACCAACAATAAGAGTTCAGCTACTACAGTCTCACAACAACAGTAGGGAAAAACTAGTACTGAACATACCGAAGTAGATATATACCTGAATCCATCTAACCTGTATAAAGGGTAAGAAATACCAGAGGAAAACCAATAGACATATAAGCTCAGTTAGCAAGTCTCCAGAATATGCGATGTCAAACAAGTGCAGCAAATAAGTGCAGCAAACAATGCACAATGCAAAATATGCACATGGTGCAATGACATGTGTCACCCCCTAGTCCCAGTCAGGATATCGTTCACGACGTCCGCGTGGGTAGAGCTGTGACAAACTGTACCCAGTCAGGACATAGTCCACAACGTCCGCGTGGGTCAGCATGCAACAATGCAAGGATGGTGCATGCCCCAAACATATAAAGCACCCTGATGCAATGACATGTGTCACCCCCTAGTCCCAGTCAGGATTGTCCATAACGTCCGCGTGGGTGGAGCTGTGACAACCTGTACCCAGTCAGGACATCGTCCACAACGTCCGCGTGGGTCAGCATGCAATAATGCAGAGATGGTGTATGATAGATACACATACCTCCCTCCCAAGTCCTCAGTATACTAAGTCTCAGTCTGAAATCCTATAACAGGAAATACAGGTAACTTACAAGGTATACTGACCGGAAAACTACCAATCCCTCAAGGTCAAAGGCAGGAGATACACCACTATCTCTAAGCATATATATCGATATGACAATATCCGAGACTGTATGGAACAAACAGCATAATAACTCAGGGATAAACTACATGTATCCAGAACAGGCACAATAACTCAGAGATGAACAACAAGTATCCAGAACAGGCATAATAAACAGGGATAGCGTATAATCTTACTGCTATCTATAACAGTCTATGCATAATCACATGACAATATCAAAAGAGATAAGTCAAAGGGTACCCGCCTTCAACGTGAAGTCTGTGTCCAAGAAAGAACCTCCGCGTCTATACGTCTGAACCAATCAGCATCCTGTATCAAAGGATATAGTTCATTAATTATCAAATCAACTGATAACTAGCTAAACCCGATACAAACCCAATTATCACCATCCTAAAAGTGATTGTCACTAATTAACCCTAATTAGTGATTAATTTCTGTTTAGGTTGAATCATGACCCAAGTTAGAGTTTATCCCGGTTTAACTCAAGTGATCACCAAGTCCGACATGAATTTCCCTAACAAAGCATTACCAAGATCATTAGCAAGATCAACGAATTAAAGCTTAACACCTAATTCCACTTACAATCCAATTCCAAAACCAATTCAACAAATTGCTCACGGCTAGATAGCAGAGCATAGCAAAACCACAAGATCCTCCACCAAACACTCCCAGCTCATTCCCTCTTCTTTTCCAACCGGATGCTCGTAGTAAACATCCAAACAAGAACAGAGGGAAACTCTCCAAAATCTGAAACAAGCAGATTCATTCTAGAAGTCAGATCAACATTTCCCTAGTATTCGCAGAGCCACTCCTCCAACACAAAGGGACAATCAAACCCTCATCAATTCAAACACTCATTTGATCACCAATCAACACCAAAACAGGGATGAAGTTAAAACATGATCTCCCGACCACAGATCAACCCACAGTCCAAAATCGATCAATGCACAAAAAAAAAACAGAACGGATCAGCTCAAGTCAGATTCAAGTCTGATCAAAACAAAAATCCAAGAGTAGATCCAAAGATGAACATTCATCCCACGATCAGAGAACTACAACCCACACAGAAACAAAATGAAAACACCAATCATACAGAGATTTAGAGTTCCAACTTAGGTCTATCCTCATCCTAGAATCACAAATCCAATGCAACAAATCAGAAATCTACAAAATCATGAACCTAACCGAAATCAAGATCCCTGACAGAAACCCAATGGCTCTCAATTAATCCCGATCGTGAAGGAATCGAACTCCACTCAGGGCACACCATACACATGAATCTACATCCAAACAAAACCTAAAAGAGATAGATCCTACCTTAAACGATTGCAAGTCCCCACCTTAGCTTCATCTGCCTCCAAGTCCAGCCAAGGGATGTGGATGGCATCCCTTATGAGCGTCTCACAAAAGAACCTCGTCGCCGACTCGATCTCTCGAAGAGAAAGGATCACGAGGAGGAAGAGATTCGGATCCCGCAATGATCGTAAAGGAAGAGGGACGCCGGCTTTAGATCTCAGTCGTGAGAGGAAAAAGAAGTTTGCTGAGGAGATTGGGAAGGAGGAATAAGTAGGTCGCAATCGTGCTCGCGATCGAACGGAGAAGACACGGCCGCTCGGCTTCCACTGCAGGCTAGGGTTCACAAAGGAGAAGGGAAGAGGAATGATCGGGCGTTGGCTACGGGCGAGTGAAGCGAAGAGGAGTTGCGGCTAGGTTTCACGGAAATGGAAAGAAGAGAAGGGGTTGCGGGATTTAATAGGGTTATTTTGCATCTAACCCCCTTCGGATTTGACAAATCCCACCCAAGTCCTCAACTTAGGTAAATTTCCATTTTAATCCCTCTCTTCTTGTTTCTTCTCAAATCACCTCCCAACACCCGAGGATTTAAACAAATGAACCCTCCAAATTAGGGTTCCACTTCCTCTAATAGCTTAGGACCCCTAATTAAATCACGAAAACATTTATAAAATTTTTTCCGAAATTTTCTGATCCGGATTTTTGAATCACCGTATTTTACACAAATGGTCTCAAATGTATCAGAAATTAAGCACAGAGACAACAAGAATGATCTTACAGATCGCTAGCAAAGCACAAGGATGAGAAATGAGAGAGCAGATAACTGAGCACAGCACACCACCACCAACGCAAGAGCTCCCAGCTCTTCGTTTGCTTGCTGATCCACTCGTGACTCCCTCCAGAGACTCAAGGTTACAGCTTCGCAAGAGATCACTTCAAGTGATTCACAGTAATGCACACAGATGATTGAGCAAAGCTACCGATGTGTAGAACTCCTCAGCTCCTTCTCCACTCCACGGCTTATCCTGCTTCCATCGCCAGGTCACACGCTCCTCTGCAGTAGCTCCCAGCTGCTCACCTGCAACAGCCAGCTACCCCTGACCTCCTTTGGACTCACTGAATCCCCTCCAGTCGAGCCCCAGGTCATCAGCTCCTCAGCCGTTGCAGCTCACGCCAGAGGACGTTACAACCTGTGGAAGCAAACAGCCAAACCTGCTGTAGTGAAAGCCTTCGTTTGACTCCCCTTGGATGATCCCTGAGTCACCTGCACACTTAGCAGCTCATTAGGGCAGCAAATCAACAGAGAATCAAACAATCAGAAGTTAAGAGCAGAGAAAGCAGATGTGATCAGACGTGATCAGAGCGTCTGACAGCGCGTTTGAATTAAAGTGATCGGTCATCGGACCGATCCAGGAATCGTGGATCGGTCCGGTGGATCGTGGATCGGTCACCGGACCGATCCACAGCTTTGCTGGGATTCCCAGCTTTCGCAGCCACAAGGGCCTGATCTGTCACCAGACCGATCAGGCTGTGCCCTATTCGGTCAGCATACTGATCAGGAAGCTCTCCGACCGATCAGGCTCCAGCCTGATCGGTTATAAGGAGGAGTCCGCGACACTTGATCGTTCACCAGAACGATCTGAATAGTATCCCAGATCGGTCACCAGACCGATCAGGAGCCGAATAGAAGCCAACCCAAACCTTTCTGTTCTCTCCCTGATCGGTCACAAGACCGATCAGGAGCCGAACAGGAAAGCTTCTGTTCTATCCCTGATCGGTCACCAGACCGATCAGACATAGCTGGATCGGTCATCGGACCGATTCATAAGGGAACTCCGTGCCAACTTCCCTGATCGGTTACCAGACCGATCCAGGCAAGGTCAAATCCACTCTAAGTCAAGAGAACGGGCTCCCAGCCTTCTCTGACTTGTGCTCACTCCTCCGGACCAAGACTCCATGCCCAGCTTCACTCATCGGGACTTCAGTCAACCTGGTTTCACTCACCAGGACCCGACTTCCTTCACCGGGATTTCCAATCACCTAACCCTCCGAGTTAGGAATTTTCACACTTAGCCCTCCAAGCTAGGACTTTTCCACACCTAACCCTCCAAGTTAGGACTTTCCATACCTAGCCTTCCAAGCTAGGACTTTTCACACCTAGCCCTCCAAGCTAGGACTTTTTACACACCTAGCCCTCCAAGCTAGGACTTTTCACACCTAGCCCTCCAAGCTAGGACTTTTTACAGCTAGCCCTCCAAGCTAGGACCTGGCTTCACAAGCTGGGATTTCATCCAACCTAGCCCTCTAGGCTAGGACCTGGCCCTCCAAGCCAGGGTTTCATCTACCTAGCCCTCCAAGCTAGGACTTAATCATAATCATCTCATCAACCTAAACTAAAATCGGTGTCAACACCAAAATAACAATCAGCACTAGTAGAAAAATGCTTTATAACCACGGGTGTTCACCGTTGTCGTAGGCGAAAAACACTGTTGTTAAAGGCCATGTTGTTAAAAGGGGTGGTCTACATCAACAGTTACAAACCGTTGTCGTTTATACTCAATAACAACAGAATAGCAATGGATTTTCACCATTGTCTTTTAATGTGATCAACAACAGGTTAACAATAGTATTAAACCGTTGTTTGTGTGTGATTTAAACAATAGTTTTGACAACAAATAAAAATCGTTGTCTTTTGGTTGAGGCAGCCAACAATTTACAGTAAATATCATTTAAAAATTAAATTATTTTAATAATTAAACAATATTCAGCAAACACACTTCAAACTATCATATATACACATCAAAATATCATCAAATATTATACATCATACTCCGCAAATATATATATCAAGATATCCCCAGTATTAGTCCAAATTTAGATAACATCATCAAAGTATCATATACATCAAGAAGTACCAGAAACTAAGATAATTACATCATCAAAATATCCCCAGCAGCTAGCTTCATCCAAGTGCAGCCAACCAGATGAAGAGAGTCGTGCCCCTTAGCCACCATAAGCTGATTCCTTACCTTGGATGTCACAACAATTATAGAAATATAAAATGAGCATTCACAACTAAAAATAGTAGAACAAAAGATTCTAGAAGAAGACAATATAAAATGAGCATTCACAACTTAGCCAGGTAGGAGAAGAAGACAAAACTTCCATTCGCTCAAGCTCATCTAAGTCATCGTCTTCTGTTGGTTTTAGAGAGCTAAAATTGAAACAAAGATTGGATGAAGAAGATGCAGTGGAAAATAGTAATAGGCAAGCCAATGGCAATAGACGCAAATATACAGATTCTGACAGAAGATTTGGGAAGAAAGAAAAATCAAAGTATGTAGTGTTAAGACCAACAATTGAACCTGCAAACGTGCAGCGCTTATCAGAAAATGCATCTCGAAAAGTGAGATCAAAATTGAGTTCTAGAGCATCTAAGGAAGTAGCTAGGCAGCCCAAATCTTGCTTCAAAGAGAATTCATGTTAGCTATCACAGCAACAAGATATCAAATCATGTTAGCTATCAGCTTATGGATTAGGCTCTTCCTAGAAATTTAAACTGTTGGTATAAATAATCACCAAATCAACTTAAGTTTCTATTAAGAGATCAACTGATTAAATATAAAACAAAGTTTAAGCCTATAAATGATATCAAAACTCATAAAAGGGTTATCTACACAAACACAGCAACAGAATATTAAACAAATTAGATTAATACGGCTCCAAGTAATAGTCATGCACAAAATAAAACATTTGGCCCAAATTTGTTTAAAATAGTAGAAAAATATTAATAAGAAAAGGAACTTGTTCATACCTATTCATAAATATAATCTTGTATGCATTCGGCTACCTCAGAGCGCACTTCATCAATTTCTTGTTGAGAGTACTCCACTTGTGTGAACTGCGAAGACACATAAATTATATAATCTTAAAGAACAAAACATAATTAATTGAAAAAATGATAACAAAATAACTTCTAATTATTTGAGATAATAAAGATAATATTACAATCGATCGCAATGCATCGCCCTCAATTGTTGCAATTTCTTCAGTAATTTGTCTCATAAATCTCATTACGTAATAACCACATTGTTTAGCATCTGGCTGCCTAGGAACCTACGTTAAAGACAATTCATATGGTTAATGACCAATATACATATTAAAATATTTGATTGAAATAGAAGTACACATACCTTGATTACTTCCCATTGTACATTCTTTCTTCCTTTCCTTCCTTTGTTCGAATTAAACAATTTTAACGCCCTTCATGTATACATACAATATAGTTGATATATGAATGTTTTATATAAA
>JAGFNQ010002471.1:211613-241583 GCA_024364735.1 Boesenbergia rotunda | reverse complement strand
TCATCGATGAAACACGCATACAATTCTTGGGTAATGGAATACCATGGATAAAGTGATTAATTCCAGTGGCCTTAATAATTGTTCCATATGCAGCAATGTCTGCGCTAGAATCTAATGTCAAAATCAACTGATTTACCCTAAAAGATATAGCTGTGTCATTGAATTTTACTAACTCTGTATTTGAGTAATATATATAACCATAATAACTTATATACCTGTAAAGCAAATGCTTTGTCCACAACTTCCACTTCGACATCATTAAACTCTTCATGAGGGGAAATCTTGTCAGTTTTCATTTAATTATCATTTTGTTGAGGTAACTTTACCGAGCAACTGCCTTTGTCATCAATATCACTTCCCCATGCACCATTTTTGTAGACAATTGATTCAAGTTTTTGAATACGTACATCTTGTTCTTGAATTAATTTTTTAGCCTCCACCAACTCTCTCTTTTGCTCAATGATTAGCTCTCTGTCAACATCGTCAGTCTTCCATTTTCCACCAACATTAAAGAATAATGTTGGAGTAATATGACCTCCAACACCCCTCACACGGCCACCATGTTCTTTTGAATTGAGTGCTTTGGTAAGAATATCTTCTTTTGCCTCTTTTATCTCCAATGTACCTGACGTTTCTATTGTATGTAATCATCCTATCATCCAAATGAAAAAAAACTAGTTTGTAAGATTTCATTGAAATACAATAATTGATTTTTATGTATAACTTCTCACAATCTTGTCTATTGTTTGTTTTAACTCTTGGCCATCGAATTTTCCATCTTTATTGACCCTTCCTTTCTTCCAAATAATAGCTCTATTGATTTCATCATCTTCACATAATTCATTTGCCTAAGTACAAGAACAATTGAATGATGTATGGCAACTAAGAATGGTTATAAATGCAGCAAAAAAACTATTGTTATAAGCATTTCACGACGCTAATAAGAAAAAGAACAGTCTATTATTATGAGAAATTTTGAAATATACATACTATTTCTTCAGCATATCGTGCATAGCCTTTACGATCAAGGCGATGAGGGTGTATGTTCTTCTTCCTTTTTTCCTTTTGTTGATCACTTAGTTTCTAGTCAAGTAAAATATATGTAAACAAATCAAATTTACTGATTGGTCAATTGTCTTAAAGTCTACTTACTTATTTTGAAACAACGAAAAACTAAACATTCAATGAAGTCATCAGACAATCGACTAAGGACAAAAGACATCTAATCATCTCTTGTAAGACCATAGCCACTTGGTGGTTCATACAACTCTTCGGGTTTGTCAGCCTTGTTTGAAATGAATGTCTGAGTGAGATGGGATTTAAACTGACGCCACTTATTACTTGCTGAAATCAAACATCCCTTCTTCCATATTGAGGGAACATCATATGTCAACTATAAAACATAAATATAGTCAAAAATATCACATAACATAACATATATTGTACTAACATTTGAACAAACACACAACTTACTTTAACCGATTCCCATATCAAATCTTTAACTTCATTTGGAACTTTCTTCCACGTCTTGTAAGTTATCTTGACCTTTTCTCGAGCAAACAAGCCAATGTAACTTTGCATTTCAACAGCAACTTCTCCCACTGGTTGTCCGAGTTTATTGAATCTTACCTCCTTTCGAATTCCTTGAACCCTTTGTCTAGTAAGCTTACCCAGATGGGTACGACCTCTAGATGTTCTTGTTGTTTGAGTGTCGGTAGATTCATCCTCATTTCCTTTAAAACCTTTATTAGTGGATGTAGATGGAATTTTTTCTTTGCCCTTCCAAACCATTGCAAGCTGTCATTAGCAATAGAAATTTAGAACAATTGAACTGAGAGCTACTCGAATAAGTACTATTGAAAACATAAAATTGAACAAATTAAACTGATGCAATTTTGCCATCTTAAACCTTGCCCAACCATTGCAAGCCTCAATAATATGCTGCAATTTCATCCAAAAGGTGACATCAAATTTGGTTTCACACAAATGAATTCATAAAAACCTTCATAATTTAACATCATGTTCATTAGAAGATAAGAAGTTGCAACAACCCAAAACAAACTTTTAAGTAAATGATGCATAAGAAACTCTACAAATTTAACATATATCAACACTGCAAAATATAATTTGTTAAACATGCTCGACCCAAGTCCCATCACAATCTTCGCGAAGGCATGGGGGTTCATTGTCATCTACTCCGTCAACATCCATTGATGGTAACCCTCTGTTAAAAGATTGATAGTGCATGACAGTGTCTTCTAGTTCATCCTCATTTGCATTTTCAAATGACTCTAGATCTTTACTAGGAGTTGTAAGTACAATGCTCCATACGGGATCTTGAGGATCTTGAATGTAAAATACTTGCTTTGCTTGACTTCCCAAGATAAAAGAATTTGATTTGAATCCTCTTCTGTTCAGATTTACCAACGTGAAACCAAGATTATCTATTTTAATACCATTATTATTCTCAACCCAATTACATTTGAACACTGGAATTTGAAATTGATGGTAATCGAGTGACCATATTTCTTCAATAACTCCATAGAAAACCATGTCATACACAATTGGATTTTTATTCTTGGCACTAGCAACTTGCATTGTCTTTGCGACTAAGCTTACTCCGGAGTTTTGAGTAACTCGTACATCATCACGTTCTTTCGTAGCGTAAGTAACCCCATCGATCAAATAACTAGAATACTGTAACACTTTCTTGCTAGGTCCGCGTGCTATCCACTTCAATCTTTCAGATATTTAAGGGTGGAATGGTCTAGTCCATGTTCGACCTATATTTAACAATATAATAAAATTTATATTTTTTGTAAAATAGAAAGAGTTGTATGTATGTTAATAGATAGTATTTTTGGAGCGTACCATATCATGCAACCATTTAACAAATGTTCGATTATGCTTATCTTGTAACCACTTTTTGGACTTAGCTTTTTGAGGAAATCTTGCTTTCAACTCCACCATGTGTGTCCTAATGGAATTATTTGAAATAAATAAACCAATAGATTATTGTATTCAAGTAGTCTGAAAGTCTTGATAAGTTGGAGATCTTACTCGATATAAGGATCAATCTCATCATCATTCGCCAAACATAACGGTGTGCTTGGTGTAACTCATCATTCCTAGCTGCGATCACTACTGCTCCCGATAAAGGCTTAGTATGTTCTAATTTGCGCTGCTTTGATGGTATCCCAATTGTGTGGACATTAGATAGATAATCTGAGCAAAATTCTACAGCCTCTTCAGCACTATAACTTTCAGCTATACATCCTTCAGGGCGATTGTGATTGCGTACATAATCTTTCAAAATCTTCATGTATATTTCAAATGGGTACATTTGTCTATACCAAACGGGTCCACACAATTTGACCTCCCACACAAGATGAATAGTTAAATGAATCATTATATCAAAAAATGAAGGGGGAAAATACTTTTCAAGCAAACACAATATCATCACAATCTCTCTTTGCAAGTCATCTAACTTTAAGACGTCTATTACTTTACTATATAAACCATTGAAGAAGAAACACAATCGAGTGATAGTATCTCTGACATGTTTTGGTAATACACCACGAATGACCACTGGAAGTAATTGTTGCATTAAAGTGTGATAGTCATGTGACTTAAGGCCAACAAGTTTCAAATCCTTCATCGACACAAGGTTTTGAACATTAGATGAGTAACCTTCAGGGACCTTTATTCCCCACAAAGAATTACAAATACTTCTTTTCTCATCTTTGCTTAGAGTGTAACAGGCAGCTGGCAGAAAAGTTCTCTTCTCCCCAATCTTTGGTGCCAATTCAGTCCTTAAATTCATTTCCAAGAGGTCTAATCTTGCTGTAACTCCATCCTTTGTTTTTCCTGGAATGTCAAGTAACGTACCAATGAGATTTTCACAAAAAATTTTTTCAATGTGCATGACATCAAGAACATGGCGAACATGTAGGTCTTTCCAATACTCAAGTTCAAAGAATATTGATTTTTTTTCCAGCATGTTTCTCCATCATTCCTCTTTGATTGTAGCTTGCTGTTGATTTTTCCCAAATCAAAATTAATTCTTTCAACTCTTTCCAAAACTTCATGGCCACTCAATGGATTTGGTGCAAGGTTAAACTCTTGCTTCCCATTAAATGCCTTCTTTTGCCTTCGATATGGATGACTTAAAGGTAGAAACTTTCTATGGCCTGTATATGATATTTTCCTACTATACTTCAACCATGTCGAGTAAGTATTTTCTGCACAAACAGGACAAGCATGATATCCCTTCACAACACATCCTGACATATTCCCATATGCAGGAAAATCATTGATTGTCCATAGCAAAACAGCTTTAAGAGAGAAACTTTCTTTTCGATATGCATCATATGCTTCGACACCTTTATCCCATAAACATTTTAAGTCATCAACGAGAGGTGCTAAGTAAACATCAATCTCATTTCCTGGTTGTCTAGGACCAGATATCAATAAAGTGAGCATAACAAATTTTCTCTTCATACACAACCATGGTGGAAGATTGTATGTGATCATTAAAATTGGCCAACAACTATATGCAGAACTCAGCAAACTGTGAGGATTGATCCCATTTGCTGATATAGCCAATCTCAAATTTCTTGGCTCAGAAGAAAAATCTGGCCACATGCGATCAACTAATTTCCAAGAAGGTGCTTCAGTTGGATGACGTATGTATCCATCATGAATTCTTTTATCAGCATGCCATGTTAACTCCTTGGATATCGCCTTATTCCGAAACATTTTTTGAAATCTTGGAATAGGTGGGAAATACCACAAGACCTTTGCAGGAACTCCTTCTTTTATGTTAGATTTATCGCTCAACTTCGACCTTGATGTCCCACAAATAGGGCAATTGGCAAAATCATCGTACTCTTTCCGATACAAGATACAATCATTAGAACAAGCATGAATTTTGACATAATCAATCCCTAATGCATGTAAGATTTTCTTTGCGTCATACATAGATAAAGGCAATTCATTGTCATCTGGAAGCATTTCTCCAAACAAACTAAGTATATCGGTGAAACTTGTATCGCTCGAACTATATTTTGCCTTCAAGTTAAATAATTTCACAACTGCAGATAACTTTGTAAATTTTGTACATCTTGGATATAAGCATTTCTCAGCATCATCAAGTAGCTTATTGAACTGGCTTGGATTCTCAACATAACTATCATATACAGCCCGCACCATGTCTATAGGCTCCTCAGCAAAAGATTTGTCTTTATCTTGCCCTACTCGATCATTACCATTCACTAAGTTCCCTGTCAACAATCTTTCCCCATGCCATATCCATGTATGATATGTTAAATCCATACCATTACAATACAAATGCACCCTTATAGTTTGAAGATTTTTCTTCTTTATATTACCACATCTTGTACATGGGCAAGGTATTGCATTAGGATCGTTAGCATTCTTCAGTGCAAATTGTAAGAAAGATTCTACTCCAATATCAAATTCACGTGATAGTCTATCCTTTGACATCCATTCTTTTTCCATTTTTGTTACAAGTACTAATCAGCTAGGAATGAGCCAACACCTACCTTCAAAATAATTGTACATTATATACTAGATCTTTACATAACAAACAATTAGAAACATCACATATTCATAGCATACAATATATACAATCAATCTTGAAGCAAAAACAAGTAAATAAGGGAGAAAAATTGAAAGATAAATTAATTGATGGGTTTGCATATATCAACACTCATTAACGAGTTAGTAAGAAAAAATTGAATTTATTCCACAACCCCACAAAGAACCTTTAGAAGTAAGTAAAAAAACATAAGATTGTTTCATTGAAAGATTTCTGATAATAGGATTTAAATAGATTAGGGTATTTGAAAATAGGATTTCTGATTTCAACTATACAATCTTCATTAAATATCAATTTGCGTCTAGTGTTTAATATTTTATACAAGAAACATAGAAGATGACATATTAGAAATCTGAATTGGATGTCCTAACTAAAACCAATAAACTGAAACTAGAGAAGGGTTTCATTACCTTGAAGAGTGGTAGAAGAGAGGCACAGACGACAGGTACTGTCTGGATTGTTCTCCAACAAACACTCGCAAGAGAGAACGACGCCCAAAATGCTGAAATGTTCGACTCAAACCTATTGTCCTAAACCTGAAGATGCTTGAAATGTTAGACTCAAACCTACTGTACAAAACCCAACAAGAGCAAACATTACCTTGATATCTCTCCAATTCGGCAACTCCGTACAAAAGGAGGAAGAAGAAGGGGCGTGGTGGCGGCTAGTTCGCGCGAGGAGAAGTTTGAGGTGTCTTGTTTGTGTGCGGCGAAGAGGAAGAAGAAGAAGAAGAACGAGAAGAAGCAAAAGATGGCAAGGAAGTTTGAGGTGTGTTAGGGTTCGGCGTTGTCGCTCACGGCGAAGAGGAAGGAGAAGAAGAATGAGAAGAAGGAAAAGATGGCAAGGAAGTTTGAGGTGTGTTAGGGTTTGGCGACTGCGGCGAATGCAGAGAATGAACTAAGCGGAGGTTCTGCGCGGCGACTGAAGAGAACAACTAAAACGGGCGTTTTCGTTTTCGCGCTCGCTCGTTGTTGTGTATTACCACGTAAGCAACATCAATAGACATCGGTTTTTTAAAACCAGTTGTCGTAACCAACCAAATAGACATCAGTTTTTAAAAAACCGTTGTCGTTGCTAAACATAAGACAATGGTTGTTTAACAACCGTTGTCTTTTTCCGCAAAAAACATTTCAACATCAACGGTTTTTGAAAAACCCGTTGTTAAATAAAAAAAGACAACAATTTTTTTAAAAATCGTTGTCTATTGGGTGTTGTTGAATCCAAAATTTCTTGTAGTGGTAGGGGATTGCACTGAGCCCAGGGACCACCCATACCTACCAAGCAGTCACAGATAGAGTTGGAACCATTGCCAGAACATTTGAAGTATGTTTATTTAGGTGTAGGGGATTGCACTGAGCCCCAGGGATCACCTATATTGATTGATATATCAGAAGATTTAGATGATAGGTATGAAAGTGTAGGGACTTGCATGGTGGAAGCAAGGACCCAAGTATCACCTCTTTTAGTTGTATGTCCACCAAAACCTGAACCTGAGGTGGAACCTTTACCTGACCAGGAGGAGGCCAAGTTACATCTACTCTGGTAGAACCTTCAGGTATTTTTCAGCATGACAAGGTAAGTACTTCTCCTAATTTTTAGAAAAACTCATAGGGGTTTCTAAGGTTGATTTTATTGGATGTGATGCATTTCTTGATACATCTATGTAGAGATTGTTTGTATTTCATTTTGTTCTTACCATGCATGCGTGCGGGAGGTATTTCCTTTTCATGATTTTGCAGGGTGTCGTAGGCTTCTGGAGTGGGTGCTCCACCTAAATAGCCTCCAACCTCCCGGAAGGATTTCCAAAGAGCATATAGTTGGAGGAGTTGAGTTTACTTTGACTTGTGGCAATTCACCCCGAGAGTGGATTTTTCACCTTAATCGTCTCCGACCACCGGGACATACTTATGTGAAGTTGATGAGGGAGAGAGCAGGGCAATATGATATGGATCACGTGAGGATAGCTCTCTCGACCACCCATACCACCCCACTACCGAGATGGATGCTCCGTGCTATCTACCCAACTTGAAGGGGAGTTTATTCTTTCTTTGCACTCTTATTTCATTGTAAATATCATTTTTATGTTTTCTAGTAGTAAATTTTTCTTTTACAATGAGTTCTTGCTAATAAATGCTTAGGTAGTGTAGAATGAATAAAGATTCATTGTAGATACCATTTTATCCTTGTTAGCACCTTATTTCATGCATGAGTTGGAATAAATTTATCTTTTTAGATTTTCTCTACATCATTTTAGAGTCCTTTGAAAGTGAATTAAATTTGGTTGTTAAAACTTAGGATTGGAGTCAATGGATGAAAATTCTTGGATGCTTGAGTACTACTTAGTTATGGACTCTAGATTGATGACTTGAGATGAATTCTTTTTACCGAGTGAGCATTCGGCCTAATTATTGTGATACACACATGTGATTGTACTCTAGAACTTACTTTGGTTCTTTCAAAACTATATTTCTATGATTGGACCACATTTATAGAGGTGAATCATTTCGTTTCCTTTTTCATATCGAATTTTGCAATTTTGCTTGTTGATCTTCTCTATATTCTATTTTCTTTTCCCTATATTTCTATTTATAACCATATTTTCCATTGATTTGGGTGCTTTAGATTGTTTCTTGATGTTACTTTGCCCGAGACGGTCAAAAGGCTAAGTGTGGGGGAGGTGGCTAGTGTTTTGAAGTGTTTTGGTAAGAAATGATGCATCTTGGAAGCTTATTTCTAGTTGAAAGATAGTTGGCAATTTGTTTTGATGGATCTTAAAGAATGAAGAAAGTATCAAGGATGCAATTCAAAAAGGAAGAAAGAAAAAATTCGGTAGATGAGAAGTGTGCCAATTGAAGGAGTTGTGTGCCAAGTTTGGGTTGCAAGAGTTTAAGTGTGGGGGAGGTTTTGGTTGTTTTGGATGTAGAAAAGTGATGCATGAACTTTGTTGAGAAATCTATTAATTATGAGGACAATATGAAGTATTTGGCAACCTACAAGTAAATTGTGCCAAGTCTAATCCCAAATGAAGCCTTTAGCTCTCCACTACTATGTAATGCAGAAAAAAAAGCTGGAAAGTTCAGAGAAAAAAAAAGAAAAAAAAAGAAATGGGACAAAGGAGAATGTGAAGGCTGCCGAATGTTGCATTTTGGATGTATCAAGCACTCTCAAAAACAACAATCCATCCATTTTTAAGGCTTATCATTAATTCTCAAGATCAAAATCATGAGAGTCAATTTATTATTTGCCACATTTCCTTTGCCACATCTATTTGATGAAGTTGTAAGCTGCTGAACACAACAAGGAATAGAATTGAGCTGCTACAACTTGCTAGAGATGAGGAAGCTCAGCTAAAAAAAAATGGAAGCAGAGAAAAAAACAGAAAAAATAGAACAACAACTGGAAAAAAAAGAGAGCAGCTGAAAAACAGAAAAAGAAAGAAAAAAAATAAAAGAAGAAGCATGAAGTGGATTGTCAGGAGACGGGGTATATTTCTGAATTGGAAGACGAGAACAAGGAGCTAGTTGGATTTAAGATGTTATTGATCAAAAGAAGCAAAACCCTCGATAGAAATCAATTTCAGACTGTTCAGTTTAGCTACTGATCAGACCCTGATCAGTCTCCAGACCGATCAGGGAGGTGTCTGATCGGTCACTCATACCGATCAGAAGGAGCTCAGTTCGATCAGATGTAAACCAGAACGATTAGAAGACTGCTAAACCTATCAGTGGAAGAGCCTGATCGATCTCTTAACCAATCAGGAGGAGTCTGATCGGTCCCTTGACCGATCAGCAAAAGTTGGCACAGAGCAGAACCTGGGCACATTGAATTCAACATTGTTTGTCATCCAAATCAGAGGCACTATCCAATCCTTACTCACCTTGGCTCTGAAATATGCAGGATAATTCAAAGTGAGAGGGCAAAGTGCATTAGGTTACATTTTTGAGTATCCAAGTCTTCCACTTTCTTTACTTTTCCATCTACTAAACTTCTATTTCATTTTCCATCTCATTTTATCATTCCATATTTCTTAAACTTGTTTGAATAAGCTTTTGTAGGTGTGGATTCAATTCAAGAATGATAGTGGAGAGTAGAGCATAAGCAAGCTTATGGTAGTGCAAGAACCATGATTGTGTTTGAGTGAGCTCCATTTTCATCAAAACATAGAACTTAGGAAGAGAGCCACTTTAAATTTCCTTGATGAGGATTTGTGTGATTAATTCATCTCAATTAGTCATGAAGGATGAGGTAACTAAGTTGTTGACTAAGGACAAGTATCTAGTCCATTGAGTTTAGATTTTTGAGAATTGACAACCCTAGGTAATTTCCTTTCAATTGCTTCTAACTATGATTGAGAATAATCTAGGGGTACATGAGTGGTTAGTTGTGCGAGACGCCCAAGAGCACTAGGTTACTTTGATATCTGCTATCCATGCCCACGGTAAAGCAGATATCCGGTCTCGATTTTAGCATACATGAGGCTTCCTATAGCCGACGCTAAAGGAACCGCCATTTCCTGCTCTATCTTCTTTGATAATCTAAACATATCTCCTTAGATAGTGTGGCTCCACAGTTAAAAAGTTCAAAACTTTTCTTGGAGGTTTCCATGCTAAAACGAGTTAAGACAGTGCCACTGTATGAAGCTTGGGATAAGTACAACATCCTTCTCTGGTGATCCCTTAGAACTTTGATCGCCAAGGATGTGTCCTGCTTCTCCTAAGTCCTTCATATCAACTGTTTGAATAACCATACCCTTACGTCTGAAAATACTTTGTCATTGTTGCCAACTAACAAAATATTATCTACGTATAGTACAAGAACACCACTACGTTTCCGTCACAATTCTTACATATACAAATCTCATCCATCCTTTGAACAAATCAATATAACTGGATTATCTTTTCAAAGTGGATGTTCCTCGTCATAGGTCCAAGGATCTTGATTCATGGTCGCCAGGGACCGAGTCCGAAAATCTCCCAAGAACATGAATCCTTTAGGTTGACTAACAACCCTCCCACTACGACGAGGTACCACCTGTGTATCTTCTGTGACACGCGGTGCAGTGACTTATGGTGTATCCTCTTGTATAGTTGGTACTAAGGTCAGAACATCCCCTTTTAATTCTTCAAGAACTAATCTACTCATGGGCTTGTGGTTCATTACATAGTCCTTTTCTAAGAATCAGACATTCGTGCCAACGATTACCCTCTGATCCTTAGGACTATAGAACCACCATTCCTTCCTCTAGGATAACCTACGAATAAGCGCACGAGATTCCAATCTTATCAGTATCCCCTCGCAGCACATGTGTTGAGTTATCCCATGTCTGAGCATGTCATAGACTTGGCATTCGCCCAGTCCACACTTCTATGGGAGTAGAAGGCACTGACCTAGATAGTATCAAGTATGTATGCTGCCGTTTCCAGAGTATATCCCCAAAATGAATTTGACAACTTGGAGCAGCTCATCATTGTCCTAACCATTTCCATAAGAGCCATTTTCCTTCACTCTGCTACACCGTTCTATTGGGGTGTACCGGGTGTTAGTAGGAGTCCTAGAGCCAATTATGTGATGATTAACTAAGGACTTTTTCTTTCATATTCTATCATTAATAAAAACATGTTTGGTTATTATACTTACTTTATTTCGTGCCAAATAACTAAGTATAATAATGTCCTTGTGTAGTAGGTTCTTATCTGCATTATATCGATTGGTTAAATCGATAGTGAGATAATGTAGAGAACACTACACTAAATTATTCCTAGTCAAGCATTAATATTCAGGGACAATATTAATGCATGAAGACTAGCATGTAGGTCAACTGATGACTTGAGCTCACAAGTCATTGATATGTGATATCAAGTTGACACATGGGTATACATTAAAGAATGTGTACAGAATTGACCCGCCATGAGAAAATTTCATAGATCGTCATATGAGTGTCATAAACATTCTCATGTGACTATTAGTATGAATAGTCCTTAGACTTGAAGTCATTACGGTTCCCTACATAAGGAGTTATGTACTTTGGTATCGTCAAACGTCACCCGTAACAGGGTGGACTATAAAGGTGATCACTAGATATGTAATGAATTATACGGAGGGATGTGAGTGATGTAGATGGGATCTATCCCTCCTATATGACGGAAGTGATATATGTGGGCCCCTTGATCGAGTACGACTACTAAAATGCATGGCCATGCTTAAATGAGTCAATATGAGATATTGAACTCATTTGTTTGAGTGAGTCTACTCGGGGATCAAGAAACACATAGATTGATCAAAGATGACACGGTCTATGACTCATTGGTCAATCTAGATATCAAGGATAGAAGGACAAGGTCATACATTATCATAGTCACGGAGGTTTAGTCGGATCTCGACTTTTCTTGTTACTTGGGTAGCAATGATGCATTGCTAGATGCCGCTCATTGCTTATGTGTCTAAAGTGTTTAGGCGCATTGACAAAGTCATGAGAATCTATTGGGTCATACACTAAGGACGTGATGCTTCGGGAAATCTGATCGGGAGCCCGAGTTGGGAACTCGGGAGATCTGATCGGGAGATCTGATCGGGAGCTCGACTTGGGAACTTGGGAGACTAGGTCAGGTGCCAGAGTTGGAAACTCGGGAGACTAGGTCGGCAGCACGAGTTGGGAACTCAGGAGACTTGGTCAGGAGCTTAGGGATTTGGTCGGGAGCTCGGCGCTCGGCAGACTGGGTCGAGAGCTCGGCGCTCGACAGACTGGGTCGGGAGCTCGGCGCTCGGCAGACTGTGTCGGGAGCTCGACGCTCGGCAGACTGGGTCGGGAGCTCGGCAGACTGGGTCAAGAACTCGGCGACTTGCTCGGCAGACTTGGTTTGGAGACCTGGTCGGAAGCCCGAGAGGCCCGGTCGGAATTGCATGGGAAAATTCATTAAAGTGTTTAATGAAGGAATAAGAAAGACCTCTCTTCATTAGATGAAGAGAAGGTGAAGAGTCACATGGAAAGATGTACTCATTATTGGCTTTAATGAAGGGAAGTCAAAGAGATAAAAGACTCTTCATATTCATGGGATGAGTATAAAAGAGAGTCTAGTGATTTTGAATGACGAGTGATTGTTTTCTCTTCTTCCCTTCCTCTCTTCTTCCTCTTCTTCTCCTTGGCCGAAACCCTTGTTGGGTTCTCGGTGGTCTTGTGAACTACTGATAAGTACCATTTTATTGATCATTTTAGTTGCCAAAATCCATGTTTGACCCATGTCTTTCTTGCGTAATTGTGAAATTACCCTAGGTTTTAGAACTTACTTTTATTTTGGACTTAATTGCAAATCTTTACATATTTGGAATGATTTTGCCACTAAATTGTTTACTTACTTTTGTAGGCAGAAAGAACCATGGACCTAGGGTATACTGGGTCAAACTTGAGTCCAAAGTGGACCCGGATCGAGTGATCACGTTTAAGGTTAATCTGGGCCGTCCGATTCAAAAATGGCTAGATCTGAGCCATCTGGGACCATCTAAGGCAATCCGTGCTAGGGTTAGGGTTAATCAAGCACTCTGATCAAGATCTGAAGGTTTCATTCAAATCAGAGATCATTCGATCGTTGGATCGAGCTCAGAGGATTCTAGACTGTCCATTCAAAGATTAGGTTGATCTGGATCATCCGTTGCAAATCTGGAGGATCCGAGCTACCCCGAGCCAGATCCTGACCTTTGATCAACATCATCAATGTTTGGTTCAGATCGGATGAAGATTAGCCGTTGGATTTTCTCAAAACGATCTCAGCCGTTCATTCCTTAGTATTTAATCAAACATGCCTACCCTTTGCACAGTGTCGCGTCTTCTTCGCCGCAACTTTCTTCTTCAGTAGTTCTTCATTTTTCTTCAAATTTTCTTCAATCCAAGGGCACGACCACCTCAATTCTTTGTTTAGATCGAGTGCTAGGTCATTGGGAAGGATTCTCGGTGAAGTTCCAGCTCCGAATTGGCCAAAAACAGAGCCGAGTGAGGGTTCCCTCGGTTCTACCATTGATTGCTTCGATCTTGGTTTTGTTCAATCCGTCATCCATCCGAGCTATCAGGAGGGGTTCTCTGGAGTGCTTAGTTCATCCCCACACCATCCGCGCGATTGGACAAGGCGAGATTAAAGAAATCGCATGGGTATTCAACTTGGATCAGAGTGTGAGCTGGATTGAATCGCAGAGGCTTTATTTCCATTAATTTGTTGAGCTTAGGGGTTCGAGGCTCTCGCTTGTGTGACGAACAAGGAGTACTTAAGCTAAAGAAGGGATTGAGGATTAGTTTCTTATTGAAATTTTCAATATCTAGCTGTAGTTTCAATTTCTGCAAGCTATTTTCAGTTTCGAATGTTGTTTCAGTTAATTGAATTCGACTGAACTATTTCTGTAGTTGTTAGTTTCAATTCAGCATCCTAATTAGTTAGATTGTTTGTTAATGACTAGCTACTTTTAATTTCAGTCCATTTCTTGCTTTTATCTTGCGTATCAGTTTGTTTAGTGTTGCGTATCAAGTTCCTGTTTTCTGTAGTGCGTATCAGCCCTTTTTTTCTATAACTTCCTTAGTTTTTGAATTCCTCAATTTATTTCCAATTCAATTCATGTCTAGTTTAATTCCTGCTAGTGAAGATCGCATTTAGTATGTTAATGCATGAGATCTGAGTTTGCTCTCATTCGGTTTTATTTCTGAATTTTTAGCTCAGATGGTATGCCTATCAAACCCATTCCTGAAATTTCAGTTTATTTCTGCAAGAACTGATTAACAGGTTTCTGAGTTGCATGTTAGTGAACATTAGTGCTTCATTGTCATTGCTGAAACATTTCATTTTGTGTCTTTGACTCTGAATTCGGTTTGTTGCTAAAGCTTTGATCTTATGCTAAATTTGCTGCACTCTTGTTTTGCATTGGATCCATTTCTGCACATCAGTTGGATAAATTTCTGCACGTTTCAATTCTGCATTGGATTTATTCAGTTGGATAAATTTCTGCACGTTTCAATTCTGCATTGGATTTATTTCTTCACATTCAATCAGTTGCTCAAATTAGTTATGGTTCTGCCCTTTTATATCAAGTACAATCCAAACTACATTTAGATTTCCATTTCGGCACATAGTTTCCTTCCTCCTTGTGTATCAAGTTTCAATTGCTAGCACTTTGTACCAAGTAAGGTCTTAGCACTGATTTTGTATCAGTTTGGTTGAAGATTGAGTTGCAATTGTTTCGGTTGGAGTAATAATTCTTGAAGAAGTTCCTTGCATTAGTATCAATTAGAATTTGGTTTGATTTTATAGCAGATTGGTTTTCCAAATTAGGCTAAGTTGCATTTAAGCTTCCATTTGTTTGAGTTCATTGGTCGAATTACTTGGGTTAAGTTCCATGGTTAAGTTCCTTACTTTATATTGTGATTTCATTTCTAATTGAAACCAAACCCAGATATTTATTTGAAACCCAAAAATTCACAAACGACACATAAACTCAAGGTCGAATCACACAATCTCAACTAGCCCTAGGAAAAAAAAAATATGACCTGTGGCCCCTTTACTACGTTTTCATTTTTGATTGCAAAAAGGACTTCCAGCTTACACTTATCTAAATTTTGAGACCCACATTTGTGACACCTAGTTAGGGTTCATCAAAAATTTTTGCGCCGTTGCCGGGGAAGTAACTAGTTGAGTTGTTTGATTTTTGCTTGTGTGTTTATGGACTTATCATTTGATTCTATTTTCTTGTGCTTTATCTTTTGTATACGGTTGCTGCCATTTTTCTTGTTTGTTTTGTGACAGGGCTACAGATGCAAAATGTTTTCGAATGCTTATTCATCTCCACACCAGCAGCCGTGTTAACAATTTCAGCAGCCCTATTCAGATTTGCAGCAGTACCAAACTTTTAATCAGCCACCACAGCAGTCTCAACAAAATTTTCAGCAACCTTTTAATCAGCCACCACAACAAGATTTCCAACAGCCCTATTTGAATTTTCAGCAAACAAATCAGTTTCTTCAGCTACAATTTCAACAATTTCAGCAAGATTTTCAGCCAAGTCAGAATTTTCAGCATGGGCAGCCACAATTCCAGAGATTTGAGCAACCAATTCAGCAATTCCAGCCCCAATTTTAGCAACCATATCAATTACCACAGCAATTTTAGCTTTGTAACCAGAATTTTCAGCCACAAAATCAGAGTTTCCAGCCCACTCAAATTCAGTTTTCACCACCACCATTTCAACCACAGATCCAGGATTTCCAGGACTTCAATTCTCAGCAAATTCAACCATCGTTCCAGCCAAATTTTCAACAGTTTAATCAGCCCATTCAATCATTTGAGCAGCCCCAACAGTTCCCATTTCAGAACTCACAGCCTACTCTTATATTTCAGCAACCTTATGTCACATTTCAAGATCAACAGGAGTTCCACAACAATCAAGGAGGCTTTAAGAATCCTAATGAGAATGAGGCTCAACAACAGAAGATGAAAGAGATGCTTCAACAAATTTTACAACAACAAGAGCGTCAAGACATCGCAGGACGCCTTCGGAAATTGGTTGATCAAATGAATCAAATACTAGCCCAAAGATCAGGACAATCAGATGAATCTATAGGTGTAGGGGATTACACTGAGCCCCAGGGACCACCATCATTAGTTGATGTATCAGGAGATCCAGAGGATAGGATTGAGAGTGTAGGGGATTGCACTGAGCCCCAAGAATCACCCATTCCTACTGATTTAGAGGCATTGGAGAAGATGGATAGCAGAGCTTGTAACAACCTTGATTTTGATTCTGAAATTTTACAGGACCCTTCTAAACTTTTATTTTGTAAGGATTTAGTTATTGATGGTCCTAATTCTTCTAATATTGTTGCTGCAGAAATTACTGAAGAAGCATGCATAGGAGATGATTCTACAGGTGTAGGGGATTGCACTAAGCCCCAGGGACCACCACAATTTATTGGTACATTAGAAGATTCAGAGGATGAATCAAAAAATGTAGGGGCTTGCATGGTGGAAGAAAGAACCCAAGAATCACCCGTTTCAGTTGAGTGTCCACCAGAACCTGAACCTGAAGAGGAGATTGCACTTGACCAGGAGGAGACCACAGTTACATCTACTCTTGTAGAACCTCCAGGTATTTTTCAGCATGATCAGGTAACTATTCCTCTTAATTCTTTTGAAAATTGCATAGAGGTACCTCAAACTGATTTTATTGTTTGTAATACACTTGTGGATACATCTTTTGTAGAAAATGATTGTGAAAAATCCGTAGCGGTACCTAGTGCTAAATTGGCTGAATATGAAGCATGTGGTGATACATATCATGAAAATCCTGAATGTGAAAAATTTTTAGAAGTGCCTCAAATTGATGTTGATTGTTGTGATGAATCTCATGATATATCTTATGCTGAAAATAATTGTGAAAAATTCATTGAGGCACCTAAAGTTGATTTCATTGGTTGTAATACATTGCCTGATACATCCTTGGTGGAAAATAATTGTGAATTTTCTATTGAAGTGCCAAAAATTGATTTCATTGTTTGTAATGAGTTTCTGGATGCATTTTGTGTAGAAAATAATTGTGAAAAATTCATTGAGGCACCAAGAATTGATTTTATTGTATATGATGCAGTTTTGGATACATTTCATGCAGAGACTGATATTATTTTATTTCTTTCTTACCCTGCACGCTTGAGAGAGGTATTACATGGTTTTGTAGGGTCCAGAAGACTTCTGGAGTGGGTGCTCCATCTGAACAGACTCCAACCTCCTGGAAGAAATTTCAAAAGGCATCAAGAAGGAGGAGTAGATCTTACTTTAATTCATAGCACTCTACCTCTGACATGGCTCGTGAACCTAAATCGCCTTCGGCCACCTGCGCATTTTTCTGTAAAGTTTAACTGTGGGGGAGACATGCACCGTGACATAGATCAAATGAAGGAAGCTCTCTCAGCCACCCAGACTCCTCCACTACCACGATGGAGGCTACTTCTTGATAGACTCCGTCTACCAGAAATAAAGGGGAGTTTGATCCTTCTTGTATTTTCTTTTATTGCATTTTTCACTTTTATGACCTCTAGAAGTAGAATTTTCTTTTAAATTGAGTCCTTGCTAATAAATGCGTGAAAATACCATGTTAGTCTTCTTGGAAATTTGTTTCTTGCATGATTAGGAATAAATGTATCCCTTTAGGTTATTTTCATAGCATTTTAGAGTCTCTTGAAAATAAATTAAATTTGGTTGTTAAAACTTAGGGTTTGAGCTTATGGATGAATTCTTGGATGCTTGAGTACTATTTGGCTTTAGATTCTTAATTGATGACTTGAGATGAATTATTTTCACCTAGTGAGAATTAGCCTTATTTTTGTGACACACATATGTTATTGTACTCTAGAATCTTTCAAAACCATATTTCAATGATTGGATCACATCTATAGAGACTAATCAAATTGTTTACCTTTCCATATCAATTTTTGGCACTAATCATGTATATTCTATTTGTCTTTCCTTATTCCTACTCTTAACCCCAATTCTTTTATGGACTTGTTGTTTGGGATGTTTCTTAATGCTACTTTGCCCGAGACGGACAAAGGATTAAGTGTAGGGGAGTGACTAGTGTTTTGGAAAGATTCGGTATCAAAGAGGCATTTCATGTAAAAAAAAAAATTTTTGAAGCCAAAAGGTGCCAAGTTGAGTGAGTTTGGTGTCAAAAATGAGCAAGAAGAAATGGTTGAGGATGGAAACGATTGGAGCATATAGATTCCTTATCATACTTTGAAGATCCAAGTGGCACTCTATAAAAAAAAAGACAAAAAAATCTGCAATGAAAAAAAAATGGCACACAAATGAAGGAAATCTATGCCATGTCAAAAGAGAGAAAAAGGATGTTTCTTGATGCTATGAAGCTGTTCGGCCACTCTGCTAGAAGCTGAAATGCAGCTGTTCTTTGCGGTAAAATCAGAAATATTTTGGGAGAAGCTGAATTGCAGCTGTACAGAATTTGAAAGGCTGAACAAAAGCTGAACAAAAGCTGAAAAGAAGCTGAAAATCTGCAGCTGAAAAACTGGAATCTGAGACAGTTGATTTGGAGTTGCTGAATGAAACAAACTGAGTTCGAAGCAAGCTGCAAAGTGCTATAAAAATTCTATGAAGGGCTGTTGATGAATCGGCAAGATAGGAAAAATCAGAATGGAATGTGTCCATATAAGCAGTTTGTATCAACTAAGGGCTGAAGTTGGTTTTTCTGGGCTATGAATCAGGGAAATAAGTCATGAATGTATTAAATTTGAATCAAGGATATCCACTGCTGATCAAAGGAGAATGAAAATGTGGCTGTTTGGACTTTTCAGATCAAGAACAAAAAAAAAAGAAGAAAACAGTTTGAAGAAAAAAATTGTGAAGCAATGTTTTTATTTGGGTCATTTGAGTTCTCCACTACCATTTGATTGTTAGGATGGATTGGACTGATTTTGAGAAGGACTTGGGAGTTGAGCACATCATGAATGAACGGAATGAAGATTAAAAATATGAAGTAGCAGCTGACCAAGAGAGAGAAAAAAAAAGAGATCCAAATGGCACGCAATTGAGGAAGTTGGCACAATGAAGTCAAGGGAGGTTTCTTCATCCAAATCAAAGGCATTATTCAAGATAGACTTCACCACATTTTTATTTCACAAGAGGACTGACAAGAGGGGCAAAGCACATTGGAACCATTCTAGAGCAACCAAGTCTCTCACTTCATCAAATTGTCTATTTTCTTGGCTTTTACTCCATTCCTTACCATTTTCTATGTCTTTCACTTGTTTTTGTAGATGTTGATCCTAATCATGAATAATGGTGGAGATTAGATAACAAGCAAGCCTATGGTAGTGTAAAAAGCATGTGTGTTTGAGTAAGCTCCATTTTTATCATGAAGTTAGAATTCAAGAAGAGAGCCACCAAAAATTTCCCTTGAAAGGCTAGTGAGTTAAATTCATCTCTATGAATCCTGAAGGATGAAAAGGCTAAGTTGTTGATTTAAGGACGAGATACTAATCCATAGAACTTAGATTTTTGAGAATTGACAACCTTAGGTAATTTCTTTTCATTTGTTTCTAATTATGCTTGAGAAAATCTAAGGGATACACACTTAGTAGTTTCGCGAGACGCTCAAGCTTAAGTGTGGGGGAGTTAATAAGTGCCATTTTATTGATCATTTTAGTTGTCAAAATCCATGTTTGACCCATGTCTTTCTTGCTTAATTGTGAAATTACCCTAGGTTTTAGAACTTACTATTATTTTGGACTTAATTGCAAATCTTTACATATTTGGAATGATTTTGCCACTAAATTGTTTACTTATTTTTGTAGGCATGAAAGAACCATGGAGCTAGGGTATACTGGGTCAAACTTGAGTCAGAAGTGGACCCGGATCGAGTGATCACGTTTCAGGTTAATTTGGGTCGTCTGATTCAAAAATGGCTAGATCCGAGCCATCTGGGACCATCTAAGGCAATCCGAGCTAGGGTTAGGGTTAATCAAGCACTCTGATCAAGATCTGAAGGTTTCATCCAAATCAGAGATCATTCGACCGTTGGATCGAGCTCAGAGGGTTCTAGACTGTCCATTCAAAGATTAGGTTGATCTGGACCATCCGTTGCAAATCTGGAGGATCCGAGCTACCCCGAGCCAGATCCTGACACTTGATCAACATCATCAAAGTTTGGCTCAGATCGGATGATGATCAGCCGTTGGATTTTCTCAAAACGATCTCAGCCGTTCATTCCTTAGTATTTAATTAAACATGCCTCCCCTTTGAACAGTGTCACGTCTTCTTCGCCGCAACTTTCATCTTCAGTAGTTCTTCATTTTTCTTTAGATTTTCTTCAATCCAAGGGCGCGACCACCTCAATTCTTTGTTTAGATCGAGTGCTAGGTCATTGGGAAGGATTCTCGGTGAAGTTCCAGCTCCGAATTGGCCAAAAACAGAGCCGAGTGAGGGTTCCCTCGGTTCTTCCATTGATTGCTTCGATCTTGGTTTTGTTCAATCCGTCATCCATCCGAGCTATCAGGAGGGGTTCTCTGGAGTGCTTGGTTCATC
Organism: Boesenbergia rotunda; assembly: GCA_024364735.1. Classification (NCBI taxonomy): domain Eukaryota; kingdom Viridiplantae; phylum Streptophyta; class Magnoliopsida; order Zingiberales; family Zingiberaceae; genus Boesenbergia; species Boesenbergia rotunda. The sequence goes on along the minus strand of JAGFNQ010002471.1, from coordinate 220,901 downwards.
CCCACACCATCCGCGCGATTGGACAAGGCGAGATTAAAGAAATTGCATGGGTATTCAGCTTGGATCAGAGTGTGAGCTGGATAGAATCACAGAGGCTGTATTTCCATTAATTTGTTGAGCTTAGGGGTTCAAGGCTCTCCCTTGTGTGACAAACAAGGAGTACTTGAGCTAAAGAAGTGATTGAGGATTAGTTTCTTATCGAAATTTTCAATTTCTAGCTGTAGTTTCAATTTCTGCAAGCTGTTTTCAGTTTCGAATGTTGTTTCAGTTAATTGAATTCGTCTGAACTATTTCTGTAGTTGTTAGTTTCAATTCAACATCCTAATTAGTTAGATTGTTTGTTAATGACAAGCTACTTTTAATTTCAATCCATTTCTTGCTTTTAGCTTGTGTATCAGTTTGTTTAGTGGTGCATATCAAGTTCCTGTTTTTTGTAGTGCGTATCAGCCCTTTTTTTCTGCAACTTCCTTAGTTTCTGAATTCCTCAATTTATTTCCAATTCAATTCGTGTCTAGTTTAATTCTTGCTAGTGAAGATTGCATTTAGTATGTTAATGCATGAGATCTGAGTTTGCTCTCATTCGGTTTTATTTCTGAATTTTTAGCTCAGCTGGTATGCGTATCAAACCCATTTATGAAATTTCAGTTTATTTCTGCAAGAACTGATTAACAGGTTTCCGAGTTGCATGTTAGTGAACATTAGTGCTTCATTGTCATTGCTGAAACATTTCATTTTGTGCCTTTGACTCTGAATTCGGTTTGTTGCTAAAGCTTTGATCTTATGCTGAATTTGCTGCACTCTTGTTTTGCATTGGATCCATTTCTGCACATAAGTTGGATAAATTTCTGCACGTTTCAATTCTGCATTGGATTTATTTCACATTCAATCAGTTGCTCAAATCAGTTATGGTTCTGCCCTTTTGTATCAAGTACAATCCAAAACTGCATTTAGATTTCCATTTCGGCACATAGTTTCCTTCCTCCTTGTGTATCATGTTTCAATTGCTAGCACTTTGTACCAAGTATGGTTTTGGCACTGATTTTGTATCAGTTTGGTTGAGGATTGAGTTGCAATTGTTTCGGTTGGAGTAATAATTCTTGAAGAAGTTCTTTACATTAGTATCAATCAGAATTTGGTTTGATTTTATATCAGATTGGTTTTCCAAATTAGGCTAAGTTGCATTTAAGCTTCCATTTGTTTGAGTTCATTGGTCGAATTACTTGGGTTAAGTTCCATGGTTAAGTTCCTTACTTTATATTGCGATTTCATTTCTAATTGAAACCAAACCCAGATATCTATTTGAAACCCAAAAATTCACAAACGACACATAAACTCAAGGTCGAATCACACAATCTCAACTAGCCCTAGGAAAAAAAATACGACCTGTGGCCCCTTTACTACGTTTTTATTTTTGATTGCAATAAGGGTTTCCAGCTTACACTTATCTAAATTTTGAGACCCACATTTGTGACACCTAGTTAGGGTTCATCAACTACCTCAAGTTGCTTGCACAATTAAGGTAGTTCTTCCCGAAGTAGAGAGATTGTGTCCGTGTGGATACGAATAGAAGCACGGACATTTGAATGTGTAAGAGATCCGGCGCATCTTGGACGAGCGGGATAAGCAAAGGGCATGCTCCTAAGGTATACACTGTAGATAGGTTTATTAGATAGATAAACTTCGTACGAGTTTTCATTCGCATGGATCACTCGAGGGATCTTGTTTTCGCTGCGTTTTTGTGTTTTGGTGCTGGGAGATCCCAACACCGCGTGCAGTCAATTGGGATTGAATCCCAGTCTCTGATAAGTAAGTCTTAAACTTTCCCAAGGGGTACCCACCACCACGATCTGATCGAAGTGTCTTGATACTTTTACCTTGATGTTTCTCCACAACAGTCTTGAATTCTTTGAACTAATCAATGATTCGGACTTGTGGCCATCAAGTAAATGTATCCATATTTTTGAATATTCATCTCATGAAATATTCAAAGCTACCTCTATCCTTGATAGGCATAGGACCACACAAATCAGAATGAACCAATTCTAACATATCTTTGGCTCTGTACCCCTCGGCCTTGAAAGACCAAGCCTTTGAATCCCACCACCAATGAACCCGAGGGCCCATGGCTATCTGTAACGCCCGCCGTTTTCCCACACCTTACGGTGTGGCGAGAGGCGGCGTTACGCTAACATACATAGGCATATGAACATCTTAATGCAGCGGAATAATTTTTTTTTTCTTTAAACTTATTACACATGTGTTTAACCATACAACTAATACTTGAATCATGTATATATACCTTAACTATCATTCATGAACATGGTGACATTGTAACTTAGCATATTAACCGCATACGTAGCATCATGATCTAAACATTCCATAACTTATCCATAAGCATCATAAGTAGCAAGTAACTTATCCATAAGCATCATAAGAGTAAGTTATTCTTTAGGCATATCTATCATAGGTATAGCATAGAACCTAATGAGGCGTTTCAAAACACAAGACATGCAATCAGTATAAATAGAAGAATCCTTTGCCATGTCACTGCCACACACACCCTCTTGCCCCTGCTGCTGCTTCCCTTAGTACCCTCTTGCTTGATCTGCGGTATAAGAAAATAAGACTATAAGCACACAGGCTTAGTAAGACCCTTTCCTACTCACTAAAATTCATACGTCACATAAAACATAATCATATGAACATTTAACAGGACATAGTTCTTAACATAGAACATAAGCATAAAAAAAACATTTAACATGGCATGGTTCTTAACATAGAACATAAGCATAAAAAGAAAAACATTTAACATGGCATGGTTCTTAACATAAACATAAGCATCTTCTTAACACAATTCATAAGCATATTCTTAGCATAAATCATAAGCATATTCTTAGCATAAATGCATAACATGAATGGATGCATGAGTCAAATGCATATACATAAGGATGCTTATTTGAAAATCATACTTATAAATACTTAAACATAATCATAACATAATTGAGCCCTGGCTTGTACCACATACATACATCATGTGCGCGCATCCCTAAGTAAATACGAGGTAGCTAATCTCGACCTACTAGGGTAAGGACAGCTTCATCAGTAGTCCTGAACCGTGGACAGCTTCATCGGTAGTCCAGAACCGTGGACAGCTTCATTGATAGTCCAGAACCGTGGACAGCTTCATCGGTAGTCCAGAATCGTGGACCTTACTTAGGTCCGGTACAAACCCATTCATAAAATAAAATAATTTTACATGCTTCTTCATTCATAAAACATACATGGAATAATCATTCATTCTTAATGCTTAACATCATCATTATGCCTTGAAGGCATGAACCTTATCTTCATTCATCATTTTCATTCCATATCATCATTATGCCTCGAAGGCATGAACCTTATCTTCATTCATCATTTTCAATTATAAAACATGACATACATAATTATATCATAAGATATGAGCATCATCCTAGTCCATAAAGCTTGCATGATCGTGGTACATAAGATAAACATGCATTTCATACATGGTACATTTCATCTAGCATGCATAATCATAGTATCCATCATAGAGCATGCATGGGTAAGATACATATGAACATGATACATACCACTTAGGTTCATGGCATTCTACAGAACTTAGTTTCATGGCATTCATTATAGAACATGCATAGACCTTCATACACATATATCTATTATAGGCATTTAACATCCTACATGCATTATTCTATTTAACCTACCCCTACATCAATTACATATGTTCATGGTATATGGTCTAAAATATTCATGAGTAAAACATAACACATAACCTAAACATACAAAGTCATGATACATAAGACATAAAGCTAGGGTTTTGGTAACATAAAGATCCTTACATCATGCTTAACCATATACTTACATCATAGTAACCTATAAACAAGTATCCTTGAGATCTTAACCCAATCTAAACCCTAGATCATGGTCTTGGCGGAAACCCTAAAGAACCATAAGTCCATGGAAAATTCACATAGATCATAATTAACCTCCAATACAACACATACAATGCCATAGGAACCCATTTGAACCCTTGATTGGATTTAACCGTAAGTCCTAGCCCTATATCACGAATTGGCCGAAACCCTAGAAGGGTAATAAGTCCATAGGGGAATTCATATAAGTCACCATTAATACCCATTATATCCTAGAAAACATACTAACCATACTTGAAGGGTTAAATTTTAAACCTAGCCATGGTACATGGGTGGTGGCCGAAACCCTAAAGGGGTTCTAGGATGCTACAAAATTTCCAAAATCATACTTTTATGCTTAACTTATCATGAGTAAACATTAGGAAACATAAGAGGGGTTTTTATCATCATCTTAGCCCCAAAACATGCTTGGTCGAAAATCTTAGGAGCCTTAATCCTTTATTTTCTCAACATAAATCCCAAACAACATCTTAAATCTTGATAAGCAACATAAACTATTATACCACAGGTGAGGGAGTCTTACCCTTGGTGTTTTGGTTATAGACCCTAAATAGAGAAGGGGATGAAGACCTTGTTGTCCCTTGATCACCTAGCCCTTGTAGCCTTGTAGGAAGCCTTGGATTTCAAGAGAAAGTACCCTTGTGAAGCTTTTCCAAGGGAGAGGATCCTTGGTGGGTTTCGGTTAGGAGAAGGAAGAAGAGGGAGAGAAAGAGTTTTGGTGGAAGAAGAGGACAATGACTTAAGTGTTAAGTTGTCTCTTCCCTTCCCCTCTCTTTTATACTACATGAAAGGGGGCAAGTGAAGGGGCATGGTGCCTCTTCTCTTGATGACTCTTCACTTCCCTAAGCCTTAACCAAAATCCTCTTCATTCTCTACTAGCACTCCCTTGCTAGGTGAATTGGTTAGTACATGCATGGTGATACATTAGGTCCAAGGTTGAATCCTTGGTGCATGCACTTTATTTTTATTTTATTTTTTTATTTTTATTTATTTTCGGCAATGCCCCCCTAAGGCCTACCAATAGCCCTACTAATATTCCTAATTAAAGCCCATTTCTATTTATATTAAATTCTACCTAAGATCCACTAATAACCATAGTACTAGAAAAGCCCATGGAAGGCCCATTAGTACTTAGCTTCTTATTCCATATCGAAAATCATGGCTAATCATGCTAAGGTTCCTACTAGTATCTCTATGTTCCTCGAAAATTTATCTAGACATGATCAATATTTTAAAGAAAATATTGAGAAAATTTTCCGGGTCGTTACAATCCCCCATATCTTGTGAAAGTTCGTCCTCGAACTTAGAATAGCTCTAGATACTTTCGTCTCATCTCGTCCTCGCGTTCCCAGGTAGCTTCCTCAAACCTTTGACTTTGCCATAGGACCTTGACTAAGGGTACCTCCTTGTTCCTTAGCTTTTTGATTTCCCGATCCAAGACCTGGATAGGTCGGCTTTCAAAACTTAGGTCCTCCTGAACTTGTACCATCTGCGGCTCGATCACTTGATCTCTGTTTGGAATACACTTCTTGAGCATCGACACATGGAACACGTTATGGATAGCTGACATCCCTTGAGGCAGCTCTAGCTCATATGCCACCTTGCCGACTCTTTTCATAATCGGGTATGGTCCCACATAATGCGGACTTAGTTTTCCTTTCTTCCCAAATCTCGTTACCCCTTCATAGGGGCCACTTTGAGAAACACCAAACCTCCAACATCAAATTCCAGTGGCCTACGCCGGACATCCGCATAATTCTTCTGTCGGCTCTGAGCAGCTTCTATCCATTGCCGAATGTTCTGTATGGCTCGAGTGGTGTCGTCGATAAGATCCATTTTGAGTCCCATTTCCTTCTTTTCACCACCTTCGTACCAACAGATTGGAGACCTACATCTCCTCCCGTATAAGGCCTCAAAAGGTGCCATTCCGATAGTAGCTTGGTAGCTATTATTGTAAGCGAATTCCGCTAAACATAGGTATCGGCAACAACTCCCTTTGAAATCCAGGGCACAAGCCCGCAACATGTCCTCCAGTACTTGGTTTACTCGTTCAGTTTGCCAGTCAGTCTGAGGGTGAAAAGCTGTACTGAAACGTAGTTTAGTATCGAGAGACTTCTGAACGCACTCCCAAAAAAGTGAGGTAAAGCGACCATCTCTATCGGAGATGATGGTCTTGGTAACTCCATCAAGTCTGATTATCACATTAGCATATAATTGAGCTAGTTGTTCAATCAAATAAGTCATCTTGATTGCTAAGAAGTGAGCAGACTTAGTCAACCTATCCACAATTACCCATATTGCATCATATCCGTTTGTAGTCCTGGGAAGTCCTGAAATGAAATCCATAGAGATATCTTCCCATTTCCATTCCGGAATTGGAAGTGGCTGCAGAACTCGATCCTCCGGGTCGCTGGTGTTCTGCTTTCACTCGTTGGCAGGTCAGGCAAGTGCTAACATGCTGAGCCACATCCCTCTTCATACTGGACCACCAGAATTTCTCCTTCAGGTCTTGATACATCTTGGTGGATCCCGGATGCATTGAATAAGGGGTTCCGTGAGCTTCTGTTAATATTTCTCTTCGCAGCTCCAGATCATTAGGGATACATAGACGATCCCTAAATATGTTACTCCCCCATCAGCGATACGAAAACCATCGCCCTTCCCTTCCAAAATCTCATGCTTGATTTTTTAAAGACTCGGGTCACTATTTTGTTTTTCCAGTATGTCGCCGAATAGTGTCGGCGATATTGTCATGGTAGAAAGCCGTCCGGAAATGATCTCGACTCCGTAATTCATAATTTCTCTTTTGAGTGGCCGGGGTAATATAGATAAGGACATCAAAGTGGCACTGGACTTCTGGCTGAGTGCATCGGCCACTTTGTTTGCCTTTCCTGGATGGTAGAAGAACTCGCAGTCGTAGTCCTTCACCAACTCGAGCCATCGGCGTTGTCTCATATTTAGGTCATTCTGAGTGAAGAAATATCGCAGACTCTGGTGGTCTATATAAATCCTACACTGCACTCCATACAGATAATGCCTCCATATCTTGAGAGCGAAAACCATAGCGGTCAGTTCTAAATCGTGAGTGGGATAGTTCTGTTCATGTTCTTTGAGTTGCCTAGAGGCGTAGGCAATGACTTTACCCCTCTGCATAAGGACAGCTCTGAGTCCTAGTTTGGAGGCGTCGCTATACATGTCGAAGCTTTGGTTACTTTCTGGAAGGGTAAGAATTGGAGCACTTGTAATTCTCCTTTTTAGCTCCAAGAAACTCCTTTCGCAGCTTTCCGTCCATTCGTACTTTTTATCTTTCCGGGTGAGGGTCGTTAGAGGGGCTGCAATTCTCGCGAAGTCCTCCACAAATTTTCGATAATAGCTCGCCAACCTGAGAAAATTCCTGATCTCGCTGGCGTTCATTGGCCGACTCCAGTTATTCACAGCTTCAATCTTTGTTGGGTCTACCATAACCCCATCTTTGGAAATAATATGGCCCAAAAAGCCTACTTGGTCGAGCCAAAACTCACATTTGGAGAACTTTGCGTACAGCTGCTTTTCTCGAAGAATCTGTAATACTATTTTCAGGTGCTCCGCGTGCTCTTCCTGGGTTCTCGAATAAATAAGAATATCGTCAATGAAGACGATCACAAATTTGTCGAGAAACGACGAGAATACCCGATTCATAAGGTCCATAAACATAGCAGGAGCATTTGTCACGCCGAAGGGCATAACAATGAATTCAAAATGCCCATACCGTGTTCGGAAAGCCATCTTCCGAATATCATCCTGTTTTACTCTAACTTGATGATAACCAGACCTTAGATCAATCTTCGAGAAAACGGTGGCTCCCTTCAATTGGTCAAACAGGTCATCTATCATCAGAAGGGGATACCTGTTCTTGATCGTCACATTATTCAGTGCTCGATAATCTATGCACATTCGCATAGATCCGTCTTTCTTCTTTACAAATAGTACCGGAGCTCCCCATGGAGAATGACTAGGGCGAATAAATCCCTTATCGAGTAGCTCCTGTAGTTGCTCCTGAAGTTCCTTTAATTCAGCCGGCGCCATACGGTAAGGTGCCTTGGAGATCTGGTTAGTACCAGGAACCAATTCAATCTCGAATTCCACTTCTCTATCGGGAGCTAATCCTGGTAATTCGTCCGAGAACACCTCTGGGTAATCGCATACAATCCTGACTTCTTCCAGCCTTTGGTCCCTTATTTGACTTGCATCAACCACATGTGCCAGAAATCCAGCATATCCCTTGTCTAAAATCTTCTGTGCTTTGAGATTCGATAAAAATTTTTCGGTTCTTTTCCTTGGCTCTCCGGTAAATTCAAACATAGAATCTGCCTCGAGTCGAAAGATCACCTTTCGCTTACGGCACTCGATAGAAGCACCGTATGTGCTCAGAAAATCCATTCCCATTATGATATCATAATCCTGCATGTCGAGTACGATCAGATCGTAGTAGAGTTCTCTTCCTGCGATTTCGACTGGCACCGCACGCAGCATGTGAGTGGATGTCATTATTTCTCTCGAAGGCAGGGTCGTTAAGAATTTACAGTCTAAAACTTGTGGTGACATATCTGTCTTCTTAGTGTATGGCACAAAAACGAACGAGTGTGTTGCCCCAGTATCAAATAATGCAGTAGCGTACTGACTGGAAATAAGTATCTGACCTGTGACAACCGTAGAAGCTTCCGCAGCGTCCTCCTTGGTGACAGAGAAAACCCTGGCATTTGTCATAGCTGGTGGGGCCTCTAACATCGGGGTACCTTCCAGCTCAGATTGCATATAGTGTAATTGCGCTGGTGCACCCTGTATTGAACGAGTTGTTGGGGAGGAGCCGGGTTCTTGGGTAGGGCAGTAAGCCGCCATATGCCCTTCTACTCCACAGATGAAACACCGGTTCATACCTTTGCGGCATTCCCTGGGGTGACTTTTTCCGCATGTCGCGCACGGAGAAGGCTTGGACAGTTTTATTTGTGGGCCCCCTTGGGGTTGTTCCATGGCTTTTGTTTACCACCTGGTCTCCCTTCCAATTAGCGTGGGGGCTCTGAGATTTTTTGACCTCCTAAGCGATCATTAAAGGAAAGAACATCAAGGGTAATGAAAGGAAGAATCGAGAATCCCAGAGTGAACTTGATTCTTACTTTCATTTAGCGTCTTCCATTGTTGATTGATATTGTTCAGATAATGCTCAGTGAGTAGGGCACTACTAAACAGCTCCTCCGCGGTCTGGGGTCTGTTAACTCCGCTAGCCACGTTCAGGGCTATCTCGGGCCACAACATCTTCAGCATAAGTCGGACCTCTCTTTCTCAG
>JAGFNQ010002471.1:134530-210745 GCA_024364735.1 Boesenbergia rotunda | reverse complement strand
TAGCCCTTGTAGCCTGTAGGAAGCCTTGGATTTCAAGAGAAGTACCCTTGTGAAGCTTTTCCAAGGGAGAGGATCCTTGGTGGGTTTCGGCTAGGAGAAGGAAGAAGAGGGAGAGAAAGAGTTTTGGTGGAAGAAGAGGACAATGACTTAAGTGTTAAGTTGTCTCTTCCCTTCCCCTCTCTTTATCTACATGAAAGGGGGCAAGTGAAGGGGCATGGTGCCTCTTCTCTTGATGACTCTTCACTTCCCTAAGCCTTAACCAAAATCCTCTTCATTCTCTACTAGCACTCCCTTGCTAGGTGAATTGGTTAGTACATGCATGGTGATACATTAGGTCCAAGGTTCAATCCTTGGTGCATGCACTTTATTTATTTTATTTTATTTTTATTTTTTTCGGCAATGCCCCCCTAAGGCCTACCAATAGCCATGCTAACATATTCCTAATATTAAAGCCCATTTCTATTTATATTAAATTCTACCTAAGATCCACTAATAACCATGGGTACTAGAAGCCCATGGAAGCCATTAGTACTTAGCTTCTTATTCCATATCGAAAATCATGGCTAATCATGCTTAAGGTTCTACTAGTTTCTCTATGTTCTCGAGAAATTATCTAGACATGATCAATATTTTAAAGAAAATATTGAGAAAATTTTCCGGGTCGTTACAATCCCCCATACTTGTGAAAGTTCGTCCTCGAACTTAGAATAGCTCAGGTACTTTCGTCTCATCTCGTCCTCGCGTTCCCAGGTAGCTTTTTCGAACCTTTGACTTTGCCATAGGACCTTGACTAAGGGTACCTCCTTGTTCCTTTGCTTTTTGATTTCCCGATCCAAAACCTGGATAGGTCGGCTTTCAAAACTTAGGTCCTCTTGAACTTGTACCGTCTGCGGTTCGATCACTTGATCTCTGTTTGGAATACACTTCTTGAGCATCGACACATGGAACACGTTATGGATAGCTAACATCTCTTGAGGCAGCTCTAGTTCATATGCCACCTTGCCGACTCTTTTCAGAATCGGGTATGGTCCCACATAACGCGGACTTAGTTTTCCTTTCTTCCCAAATCTCGTTACCCCTTTCATAGGGGCCACTTTGAGAAACACCAAATCTCCAACATCAAATTCCAGTGGCCTACGCCGGACATCCGCATAATTCTTCTGCCGGCTCTGAGCAGCTTCTATCCGTTGCCGAATGTTCTGTATAGCTCGGGTGGTGTCGTCGATAAGATCCGTTTTGAGTCCCATTTCCTTCTTTTCACCACCTTCGTACCAACAGATTGGAGACCTACATCTCCTCCCGTACAAGGCCTCATAAGGTGCCATTCCGATAGTAGCTTGGTAGCTATTATTGTAAGCGAATTCCGCTAAACATAGGTATCGGCACCAACTCCCTTTGAAATCCAGGGCACAAGCCCGCAACATGTCCTCCAGTACTTGGTTTACTCGTTCAGTTTGCCCGTCAGTCTGAGGGTGAAAAGCTGTACTGAAACGTAGTTTAGTACCGAGAGACTTCTGAACGCACTCCCAAAAATGTGAGGTAAAGCGACCATCCCTATCGGAGATGATGGTCTTGGGAACTCCATGAAGTCTGATTATCTCTTTAGCATATAATTGAGCTAGTTGTTCAATCGAATAAGTCATCTTGATTGCTAAGAAGTGAGCAGACTTAGTCAACCTGTCCACAATTACCCATATTGCATCATATCCGTTTGTAGTCCTGGGAAGTCCTGAAATGAAATCCATAGAGATATCTTCCCATTTCCATTCCGGAATTGGAAGTGGCTGCAGAACTCCTCCGGGTCGCTGGTGTTCTGCTTTCACTCGTTGGCAGGTCAGGCAAGTGCTAACATGCTGAGCCACATCCCTCTTCATACCGGACCACCAGAATTTCTCCTTCAGGTCTTGATACATCTTGGTGGATCCCGGATGCATCGAATAAGGGGTTCCGTGAGCTTCTGTTAATATTTCTCTCCGCAGCTCCGGATCATTAGGGATACATAGACGATCCCTAAAGTATGTTACTCCCCCGTCGGCGATACGAAAACCATCGCCCTTCCCTTCCAAAATCTCATGCTTGATTTTCTGAAGACTCGGGTCACTATTTTGTTTTTCCAGTATGTCGCCGAATAGTGTCGGCGATATTGTCATGGTAGAAAGCCGTCCGGAAATGATCTCGACTCCGTAATTCATAATTTCTCTTCCGAGTGGCCGGGGTAATATAGATAAGGACATCAAGGTGGCACTGGACTTCCGGCTGAGTGCATCGGCCACTTTGTTTGCCTTTCCTGGATGGTAGAAGATCTCGCAGTCGTAGTCCTTCACCAACTCGAGCCATCGGCGTTGTCTCATATTTAGGTCTTTCTGAGTGAAGAAATATCGCAGACTCTGGTGGTCTGTATAAATCCTACACTGCGCTCCATACAGATAATGCCTCCATATCTTGAGAGCGAACACCACAGCGGCCAGTTCTAAATCGTGAGTGGGATAGTTCTGTTCATGTTCTTTGAGTTGCCTAGAGGCGTAGGCAATGACTTTACCCCTCTGCATAAGTACAGCTCCGAGTCCTAGTTTGGAGGCGTCGCTATACATGTCGAAGCTTTGGTTACTTTCTGGAAGGGTAAGAATTGGAGCACTTGTAAGTCTCCTTTTTAGCTCCAAGAAACTCCTTTCGCAGCTTTCCGTCCATTCGTACTTTTTATCTTTCCGGGTGAGGGTCGTTAGAGGGGCTGCAATTCTCGCGAAGTCCTCCACAAATTTTCGATAATAGCCCGCCAACCGAGAAAATTCTGATTTCGCTGGCGTTCTTTGGCCGACTCCAGTTATTCACAGCTTCAATCTTTGTTGGGTCTACCATAACCCCATCTTTGGAAATAATATGGCCCAAAAAGCCTACTTGGTCGAGCCAAAACTCACATTTGGAGAACTTTGCGTACAGTTGCTTTTCCCGAAGAATCTGTAATACTATTTTCAGATGCTCGGCGTGCTCTTCCTGGGTTCTCGAATAAATAAGAATATCGTCAATGAAGACGATCACAAATTTGTCGAGAAACGACGAGAATACCCGATTCATAAGGTCCATAAACATAGCAGGAGCATTTGTCACGCCGAAGGGCATAACAATGAATTCAAAATGCCCATACCGTGTTCGAAAAGCCGTCTTCGGGATATCGTTCTGTTTTACTCTAACTTGATGAAAACCATACCCTAGATCAATTTTCAAGAAAACGGTGGCTCCCTTCAATTGGTCAAACAGGTCATCTATCCTCGGAAGGGGATACCTGTTCTTGATCGTCACATTGTTCAGTGCTCGATAATCTATGCACATTCACATAGATTCGTCTTTCTTCTTTACAAATAGTACCGGAGCTCCCCATGGAGAATGACTAGGGCGAATAAATCGCTTATCGAGTAACTCCTGTAGTTGCTCCTGAAGTTCCTTTAATTCAACCGGCGCCATACGGTAAGGTGCCTTGGAGATCGGATTAGTACCAGGAACCAATTCAATCTCGAATTCCACTTCTCTATCGGGAGCTAATCCTGGTAATTCGTCCGGGAACACCTCTGGGTAATCGCATACAATCCCGACTTCTTCCAGCCTTTGGTCCTTTATTTGACTTGCATCAACCACATGTGCCAGAAATCCAGTAGATCTCTTGTCTAACATCTTCTGTGCTTTGAGATTCGATAAAAATTTTCCGGTTCTTTTCCTTGGCTCCCGGTAAATTCAAACATAGAATCTGCCTCGGTCGAAAGATCACCTTTCGCTTACGGCACTCGATAGAAGCACCGTATTTGCTCAGAAAATCCATTCCCATTATGACATCATAATCCTGCATGTCGAGTACGATCAGATCGCAGTAGAGTTCTCTTCCTGCGATTTCGACTGGCACCGCACGCAGCATGTGAGTGGATGTCATTATTTCTCTCGAAGGCAGGGTCGTTAAGAATTTACAGTCTAAAACTTGTGGTGACATATCTGTCTTCTTAGTGTATGGCACAAAAACGAACGAGTGTGTTGCCCCAGTATCAAATAATGCAGTAGCGTACTGACTGGAAATAAGTATCTGACCTGTGACAACCGTAGAAGCTTCCGCAGCGTCCTCCTTGGTGACAGAGAAAACCCTGGCATTTGTCATAGCTGGTGGGGCCTCTAACATCGGGGTACCTTCCAGCTCAGATTGCATATAGTGTAATTGCGCTGGTGCACCCTGGTATTGAACGAGTTGTTGGGGAGGAGCCGGGTTCTTGGTAGGGCAGTAAGCCGCCATATGCCCTTCTACTCCACAGATGAAACACCGGTTCATACCTTTGCGGCATTCCCTGGGGTGACTTTTTCCGCATGTCGCGCACGGAGAAGGCTTGGACAGTTTATTTGTTGGGCCCCCTTGGGGGTTGTTCCATGGCTTTTGTTTACCACCTTGGTCTCCCTTCCAATTAGCGTGGGGGCTCTGAGATTTTTGACCTCCTAAGCGATCATTAAAGGAAAGAACATCAAGGGTAATGAAAGGAAGAATCGAGAATCCCAGAGTGAACTTGATTCTTACTTTCATTTAGCGTCTTCCATTGTTGATTGATATTGTTCAGATAATGCTCAGTGAGTAGGGCACTACTAAACAGCTCCTCCGCGGTCTGGGGTCTGTTAACTCCGCTAGCCACGTTCAGGGCTATCTCGGGCCACAACATCTTCAGCATAAGTCGGACCCTCTCTTTCTCAGTGCGGACCAGCTCAGGGCATAGATGAGCCAGTCGATTAAATTTCTTCACAGCTTCATTGACTGAGAGATTGCCCTGTCGGAATTTCGTGAACTCGTCGTAGTGTTTGTTTGTGACACGCATATTGAAGAATTCTTCAATGAACTCTAATTTGAAATCTGACCACGTCATCTGGTTCACCTGTCTCTTGGCCTTGACCCTTTCCCACCACATTCTGGCATCACCAGAAAGGCAAAATGATGCACACTTGATCTTCTCATGCTCAGGCCAGTCCAGCAGCTCTAGGATACTTTCCACTGTCTTGAACCACGCCTGGGCGTCCCATGGTTCGCCAGCACCCGAGAAATTTTCCAGTTTCAGCCTCAACCACTGAATCAGATAAGCCTCTTGTCGTGCTACAGTGGTCGGGCCTGTCAGAGGGGTTTGCGTAACCGTGGGCGCGACAGGTACAGCAGTCTGGTTCATAGGTGGGGTGGTAGAATTTTCTTGTTGATTCATCAGGGTATTAATGGTTTGCTGCTGCTCGACAACTTGACGCTGAAGTTGGGTCACCAGTTGCATCAGATCAGGCGATGGAGTTGTCTCATTATGTATGTTACTCTGTCTTCTAGTCATGCTTGTCTTCATAAAAAAAACAAGTATGACTACTATAAGTTTTTGTTATTCCTACCCGCATATCCAATTCTAAAGTATTTGGTCTCATAAAAATAAGGTAAAGTATCATTCATATTATATCCTAAAAGTACTTCCTATCATAAGATTTCATATCTACATATCCTAAAAGTACTTCCTATCATAAGATTTCATATCTACATATCCTAAAAGTACTTCCTATCATAAGATATCCTTCATACTCGCGTATTCTAAAATCATAAAAGAACATAAGGTATGCATAGAGGTACTTACTTGGAAGCGGCAGGAAGAAGGCTTGATGTGTGTGTAGTGAGATGGCAAACTGCTCTGATACCAACCTATAACGTCCGCCTTTTTGCAACACCTTACGGTGTGGCGAGAGGCGGCGTTATGCTAACATACATAGGCATATGAACATCTTAATGCAGCGGAATAATTTTTTTTTTCTTTAAACTTATTACACATGCGTTTAACCATGCAACTAATACTTGAATCATGTATATATACCTTAACTATCATTCATGAACATGGTGATATTGTAACTTAGCATATTAACCGCATACGTAGCATCATGATCTAAACAATCCATAACTTATCCATAAGCATCATAAGTAGCAAGTAACTTATCCATAAGCATCATAAGTAGCAAGGAACTTATCCATAAGCATCATAAGAGTAAGTTATTCTTTAGGCATATCTATCATAGGTATAGCATAGAACCTAATGAGACGTTTCAAAACACAAGACATGCAATCAGTATAAATAGAAGAATCCTTTGTCATGTCACTGCCACACACACCCTCTTGCCCCTCCTGCTGCTTCTCTTAGTACCCTCTTGCTTGATCTGTGGTATATGAAAATAAGACTATAAGCACACAGGCTTAGTAAGACCCTTTCCTACTCACTAAAATCTATACGTCATATAAAACATAATCATATGAACATTTAACAGGACATGGTTCTTAACATAGAACATAAGCATAAAAAAAAACATTTAACATGGCATGGTTCTTAACATAGAACATAAGCATAAAAAGAAAAACATTTAACATGGCATGGTTCTTAACATAAACATAAGCATCTTCTTAACACAATTCATAAGCATATTCTTAGCATAAATCATAAACATATCATAAGCATATTCTTAGCATAAATGCATAACATGAATGGATGTATGAGTCAAATGCATATACATAAGGATGCTTATTTGAAAATTATACTTATAAATACTTAAACATAATCATAACATCATGGGGCCCTGGCTTGTACCACATACATACATCATGTGCGCGCATCCCTAAGTAAATACGAGATAGCTAATCTCGACCTACTAGGGTAAGGATAGCTTCATCGGTAGTCCCAAACCGTAGACAGCTTCATCGGTAGTCCAGAACCGTGGACACGTTCATCGGTAGTCCAGAACCGTGGACAGCTTCATCGGTAGTCCAGAACCGTAGACCTTACGTAGGTCTGGTACTAGCCCATTCATAAAATAAAATAATTTTACATGCTTCTTCATTCATAAAACATACATGGCATAATCATTCATTCTTAATGCTTAACATCATCATTATGCCTTGAAGGCATGAACCTTATCTTCATTCATCATTTTCATTCCATATCATCATTATGCCTCGAAGGCATGAACTTTATCTTCATTCATCATTTTCATTCATAAAACATGACATACATACATAATTATATCGTAAGATATGAGCATCATCCTAGTCCATAAAGCTTGCATGATCGTGGTACATAAGATAAACATGCATTTCATACATGGTACATTTCATCTAGCATGCATAATCATAGTATCCATCATAGAGCATGCATGGGTAAGATACATATGAACATGATACATACCACTTAGGTTCATGGCATTCTACAGTACTTAGGTTCATGGCATTCATTATAGAACATGCATAAACCTTCATACACATATATCTATTATAGGCATTTAACATCCTACATGCATTATTCTATTTAACCTAACCCTACATCAATTACATATGTTCATGGTATATGGTCTAAAATATTCATGAGTAAAACATAACACATAACCTAAACATACAATGTCATGATACATAACACATAAAGCTAGGGTTTTGGTAACATAAAGATCCTTACATCATGCTTAACCATATACTTACATCATAGTAACCTATAAACAAGTATCCTTGAGATCTTAACCCAATCCAAACCCTACATCATGGTCTTGGCTGAAACCCTAAAGAACCATAAGTCCATGGAAAATTCACATAAGTCATAATTAACCTCCAATACAACACATACACTGCCATAGGAAACCATTTGAACCCTTGATTGAATTTAACCCTAAGTCCTAGCCCTATATCATGCATTGGCCGAAACCCTAGAAGGGTAATAAGTCCATAGGGAAATTCATATAAGTCACCACTAATACCCATTATATCATAGAAAACATACTAACCATGCTTGAAGGGTTAAATTTTAAACCTAGCCATTCTATATGGGTGGTGGATGAAACCCTAAAGGGGTTCAAGGGTGCTACAAAATTTCCAAAATCATACTTTTATGCTTAACTTATCATGAGTAAACATTAGGAAACATAAGAGGGGTTTTTAACATCATCTTAGCCCCAAAACATGCTTGGCCGAAAATCTTAGGAGCCTTAATCCTTTATTTTCTCAGCATAAATCCCAAACAACATCTTAAATCTTGATAAGCAACATAAACTATTATACCACAGGTGAGGGAGTCTTACCCTTTATGTTTTGGTTATAGACCCTAATTAGAGAAGAGGATGAAGACCTTGTTGTCCCTGATCACCCCTAGCCCTTGTAGCCTTGTAGGAAGCCTTAGATCTTCAAGAGAAAGTCCCCTTGTGAAGCTTTTCCAAGGGAGAGGAGCCTTGGTGGGTTTCGGCTAGGAGAAGGAAGAAGAGGGTGAGAAAGAGTTTTGGTGGAAGAAGAGGACAATGACTTAAGTGTTAAGTTGTCTCTTCCCTTCCCCTCTCTTTTATACTACATGAAAGGGGGCAAGTGAAGGGGCATGGTGCCTCTTCTCTTGATGACTCTTCACTTCCCTAAGCCTTAACCAAAATCCTCTTCATTCTCTACTAGTACTCCCTTGCTAGGTGAATTGGTTAGTACATGCATGGTGATACATTAGGTCCAAGGTTCAATCCTTGGTGCATGCACTTTATTTTTATTTTATTTTTTTTTATTTATTTTCGGCAATGCCCCCCTAAGGCCTACCAATAGCCCTGCTAATTTTTCTAATTGAAGCCCATTTCTATTTATATTAAATTCTACCTAAGATCCACTAATAACTATGGTACTAGAAAAGCCCATGGAAGGCCATTAGTACTTAGCTTCTTATTCCATATAGAAAATCATGGCGAATCATGCTAAGGTTCCTACTAGTATCTCTATGTTCCTCGAAAATTTATTTAGACATGATCAATATTTTAAAGAAAATATTGAGAAAATTTTCCGAGTCGTTACACTATCAACCTTTGAATCCTACTAAGGTTAATAAGACCAAGCCTTAGATGCCAAAGGTATGTTTGGTTCATCTCGGAAGGAACCTTTCTCCTACATTGGTTAGATGATGAGCTATTAGCTACTATTTACATCATGGGAGACTTTGGTTTTAATTGCTTAAATTGCTGATCCATGTTCCTAAATAGATAGTCTTTCTATTCCACTTTTCAAAAAGCATTAGAATTTCCATTATTTCATAAACTGAACCAGAGTTCTTTCTAAAAATTAGGTACATAAAAGCAATATTAAAACCAAAACTTTATCTTCTAAAGACAAATAAATAACTCTCATTGCAATAGTAGCCACCTCCATAGCATATCCCTTGTAGACAGTAATCTCTTCCTTATCTAGTCGTTGGGCTTCCTAGAACCCCTACAAAGAATTGCAGACATGTTTAGTAGCATCGGTATCTACCCACCAGGTACCAGTAGATAACTCCGCTAAACATGTTACAATGATAAAAGAAAAAGATATGCCTATATCTTGACTATGGGGATTGTTCGCCTTCCAATGTCCAGTCTGCTCGTGAAGGACTTGCCTTTTGGCTTCTTCACACCAGTCTGAGGTCCCTGCGATGTTGCTACCTTCTTATACCCTCCTTGTTTCTTCTTCTTCCTGCCTTTCGGCACAGAAGTAGAAACCCTTTGAGTCACTAAGGCCTGTGAACTTTGACGAAAGCCCCTCTGCCGCCTGGAGTTCTCCCAGGAGTTTCCCAACTTATACTCATGCTTATTCATGTTATAGTTGAGCCGAAACTGCTCAAAACTCCTAGGCAGAGATTGGAATATTATATCGACCTGGGTTTCCCCGTCGATTTGTCCTCCAAGAACCTCAATCTCATTGAGGTGGACCATCATCTTCAGGACATACCTCGAAGAGCACATATTTGTACTCTTCAGCGGGAAGGATAATGTCTAGGTTTCTTTTCCAGTCTATGAAATTTGGGGTCAATAAGTTTATTTTCCTTATGTATGGTCGCTAGTGGGTTAAAAACTATTTTGAAAATCCTAAGAATCACAACATACACTACTTTAGAAATCGAAAATAAATTGATTCCTCAAAACAATAAATTTTTGAAATCAACCAACACCTCTATACACCGAGAAATTCGCAAGCCACGATGGTGTGGACGTATACGAATCCCTACATTCGTAAGAGGAGGTTTTACCCATCTATCTTACTATCTTGTCAACCTAACTTTTTGACAAGTAAGATCAATAGTTGGTTCACTTTGGCTCTGCAAAATAATAGCAGTGACTCCGATGGGGAGGATACTATTATTCGCATCTAAGTGTTCACCATTACACGACACTAAGAAAATTATTTCTGATTATATGCCTTCCGATGGGGAAGTACTGTAACGCCCGCTTTTTTTTCTTTCTTTCCATAAAACGGCGTTACGTTAACATACTTAGGACATATAGACATCATAAGGCAGCGGAATAACTTTAAGACTTACACATGCATGCCCTACTACCATTCCTAACATAATGACATGGGAACTTGGCATATTAACTTCATACTTAGCATCATATTATACTTAGCATCATGTCATACTTAGCATCATGTCATATAGCATCATGTCATATAGTCGCATAAGTCATTATTCAAACACATAAGTAGCAAACATAAAGTTCTAGCATAAGACCGGTAAACATATTGTTTTCGTGGCCAAGTCACTACCACACACACACATTCTTGTCCTCCTGCCGCTTCCTTATTGTCCCCTTGCGTGATCTACGGTATAAGGAAATAAGACTATAAGCACGTCGGCTTAGTAAGGCTCTTTCCTACTCACTAAAACCATTCATCACTTAATCATAAGCACATGAAACATAAACATAACTTTATGCTTGAACATAACTATAAATCAACTTACATGGCATGATATGTGACATAACATAAACATAATTCAACTTAGCATAGCAAAATACATGACATAGACATAAACATAATTCAACTTAACATTGCCTAATAAATGACATAAACATAAACATAAATAAACATTCCTAGCATGACATGATCCATAAACATAAGTAAATGTTCTTAACATGACATGATACATGACATAAACATAACATAAAAAAACATTCTTAACATGCATGATACATGGCATAATCATAAACATAAAGAATGAACTAACATGTATGGCATAAACATAGGCATACTTTCTATCATATCATATGGGCATCTTCTTAACATAACCATAAGCATAAATCGTTTACTATCATGTATATTTCTTGACATGAGACATAAGCATAAGACATTACTATCATGGCATAATGCATAACATGAATGAATGCATGAGTCTAATGCATATACATAAGGATGCTTAACTTTTAAAATCATACTTTTAAATACTTAAACATAATCATCACATTGTTGGGGTCCCCGGCTTGTACCACATACATACATCATAAGCACGCATCCCTAGTAAATACGAGGTCGCGAGCCCCGACCTACTAGGGTAAGGACAGCATAGTCGGTAGTCCCAGAACCGGGGCGTTCTTAAGGTGCCCATCCCTGTTGCACAACTTCGATAGTGCCAGAACCGTGGACAGCATAGTCGGTAGTCCAGAACTGGGGCGTTCTTAAGGTGCCCATCCCTTGGACCCATACTTCGGTCCGGTACAAGCTCATTCATAAAGTAAAATACTTTACATGCTTCATCATTCGTAAGACATGGCATACATCATCATTCATAAACATGGCATGCATTTTCATTCATAAAACATGGCATGCATTTCCATTCATAAGACATGGCATGCGTAACGACCCGGCCCGCCTATCGGCCCATTTACCGGTCCTCAAAACCGTCGTACCGTCGTACTGTCGACCATCAACCGTGCCGTTATTCATAACATGGCATGCATCTTTATTCATAAAACAAAAGCATGCACTTTCATTCATAACCATAGAATGCATCTTCATTTATAAACATAACATGCATCTTCATTCATAGAACATGGCCTACTTACATAAACATCATTCTTATTCCTAGTGCTTGCATGATCATGGCATATAAGGTAAACATTGCATTATAATCATTGAACATGACATGTTTGCACAGGCAATTATCCTAACCCATAGAGTTTGCATGATCATGATATCTAAGGTAAACATTGCGTTTCATACATAAGCATGGTATTCATCCCAAGCATACATAAGTAGGACTTCCATAAACATACTACCTACCATTCAAGTGCGTGGCATAGAACACAAGACATTCATGAATAAACCCTATTAAGCATGGCATCTAATCATAAACATATAAACATGAAACATGGTACTTAAGGTTAGGGTTATTGGTTACATGATTTATACCACATGCTTGAACCTATATATATACATATATATACTTCATAATAAGCCATAAACCATCATTCTTCAAGCCCTAACTCCATCCAAACCCTAAATTTCTTTGTTTGGCCGAAACCTATAAGGATGGGTTCCATCATTCAATTAACATATAAGATAGCATAAGGTGAAGAAACAACCACCCATTACCTACAAGACCATAGGAAGCCATTAGGGCTCATGATTAGGGCTAACCCTAACCTTTAGCCCTTCTTCACAAGGCTGGCCGAAACCCTTCAAGTCCATGAGTGTATGGAAAAATTCCATAAAAACCCCAATCAAACATTAAACACCAACCATACCCTACCATAGGGCCATTAGGACCCTTGCTTGAGGGAAGTCCTAACTTTTTGCCCTAGACCCCTACTTGGCCAAAAGTTATAAGATCATAAAGCCTTGTGAAAATTCACATAAGTCACCCTCCATCTCCCTTATGGCATGATAATACACAAAACACATCGTTGAAGGTTTAAATCCAACCCTACCCATGGGTTCAAGGTGTTGGCCGAAACCCTAGGAGATCCTAGGGTACCCCAAAATTTCTCAAAATCTCCTTTTAACTTATACTCATCATGGAAAAACATTAGAAAGCATGAGTAATATTTTTAACATCATTTTGAACTCAAAAACCCTAGTGGCCGAAAGTCATAGGGTCACACATCATGGTTTCTTCAATATAAATCCCAAAACCAACTTTATATCATGCTAAAAATCATAAAAGAACTATTATACCACAGGTGAGGGAGTCTTACATTGGTTGATCTTGATTATAGACCTTAGATTTGAGAGAAGGATGGAGATCTTGTTGCCTCTTGACCACCCCTAGCCTTTGTATCCTTGTAGAAGCCTTGGATCTTGGGGATGAAGCCTTAGGTGAATTTTTCCCAAGGGAGAATCCCTCTTGGGGTGTTCGGCTAGAATGGAGAAGGAGGGAGGAAGAAAGGTGACTTGATGGAAGAAGAGAAGTAACCCCCATTCCCCCTCTTTATAACTCATTAAGGAGGGTAAGTGAAGAGTCATGGTTGATGACTCTTCATTTTTCCTAAGCCTTAACCATAATCTACTTCATTTTCTCATAGCACTCCCTTGCTAGGTGAATTGGTTAGAGCATGCATGGTTGTACAAGAGGTCCAAGGTTCAAATCCTTGGTGCATGCACTAATTTTCCATTTTATTTTTATTTTATTTTTCTAATATTTCGAAAATCCCCTAAAAATTCTCCCATAATTATGTTAATATTTCTCCTTGAAATCCCTTTATATTTCTATAAATTTTTACCTAAAATTCACCAATAATCATGATACTAGAAAGCCCATATAAGGCCCATTAGTACTTAACTTCTCAATTTAAATAGGAAACCATGCTAAAACTCACCCATAATCATACTAATATTCCTAATTAAAATCTATTTATATTTATATTAAATTCTACCTAAAATCTACTAATAATCATGGTACTAGAAAAGCCCATATAAGGCTCATTAGTACTTAGTTTCTCAATTTACATAAGAAAAATCATGGATTTCTAGGCTAAGGTTCGTACTAATATCTCTGGGTCCCTCGGAAAATTATCTAGACATGATCAATATTTTAAAGAAAATATTGAGAGAATTTTCTGGGTCGTTACAAGTACACACGCTGTTTAACAATTTTCTATAGTCTTTTCTGACCCAGTGATCCACAGAACAAGTCCATCTGATGGGGAGGAAGGAACTCAAAGCCGGCGTGCAGACTTGTTCGCATCACTTATCGGATTGTAATGGAAGTCGTGGGACCCTTAGGGTCCCTCTCCCACTTAGTAATTTATTTCGAGGAATTTTACTAGCACAACCACACAACCAAGCACATAACCAATATATGAAAAATACAGAAAATCCTAGATTTTCCAACTTTCATGGCCCTTGGTCTCTAATGCGCCTCCAGTCGTGTCATCACTTGGTCCGCTCCTCCCTTCCTTCTGCACAAGCTACCTTAAGGGATCTCCGAGCCGAAATGACTAGCTAATTATTTACATCATCGATCTTATACTCCACGAAGGAGTGTACAAGAAAACTAGATCAAAAGTAAAGTAAATAGCTCAGCTAAACATGTGCCGTATTTAATTACAAAAATTAAATACATAGCCTCGTCAACCTCGAGGATTAATTAATTACAATAATTGCACAACCATCACATAACAAATATTTGGCCATGACAAGTTGGAATCTCGTGCTTGCAACACAAAGTTAGCCTACACACATCCAAATATCATCCGGCAAAATATAATGCATAAAAAATGTAAAAATTAACCAATCCTTAAACACAGAAAGCCGGAAACCTCAGCTCTGATACCAATTGTTGGGTATGGCTTGACGGGTTTCCTAAGCGAATACTTGGTCGTTCCGAGAGACCTCTCCATGTCTACGGATTAAAAAATTATTCCTAATGGAGACCCGTCTCCCAACGACCATCTCGTGTCGTATCGAACGATCCAAATTACCACTCAGCCAATTACCAAAATCGGCCTTGTAATTTGCTTGACCGTTCGACCGCGGAAAAGAAGACAAGTGGATCGTCGGCTTTTGTATTTATGGTCGGGGTCCAGTTAGTAAATTATTCACCATGATACAAAATCAAAATAATAAACTAACTAACATGAAATGACAAGTGATAACCATCATTTTGTTGATTATTTTCGGCTCTAAAATCCATGTTTGATCCACATTTCATATGCTTAAGTTTGTAATTGTATTAGGTTTCATGTATTCCCTTAATTTTGGCTTTTAATTCTAATCTTTGTATATTTGGGATATTTTTGGCACTAAATTTGAATATCATTTTGTAGGCTTCAATTGATCATGGACCTAGATCAAATCAGGTCAGACTTGAGTCAGCATTGGATCCGGATTAAAGGGATCAAGCATCGGATTATTAGGAGCCGTCCATTCCAGGGAACGGCTTGATCTGAGCCATCGGTCAATTTTTGGTCAATTCGAGTTCAAGATAGAATCAATCCTGACTATAGATCAAGATCTAAAAATTTCAGCCAAATCAGAAGCAATCTGACCGTTGGATCAAGCTCAAGATGTTCTAGACCATCCATTCAAGAAAAGGGAAGATCTGGACCATCCACCACTGATCTGGTCAATCTGAGCTGGGGACAGGTAGATCAGGACCATTGATTGGGATCTGTGGAGTTTGGTTCAGATCTGAAGAGATCCGACCGTTGGATGAAGCCAAATCGATCTCAGTCGTCCATTGCTAATTCTCTTCTGAGCTGTGAACTCTGGCTTGGTTGACTGGACTGAACCAAGTGATGGACTGAGCTGTGGTTGAACCCATTTGCTGAAGCTGATTGAACCCAACTGTTGTGCTGTTGGGCTGAGCTGGGTTAACTGAACCTAGGACTGAACCAAAGCTGAACCAAGACCAAAGCTGAACTCAAGCTGGACCAAACACCAGTGGGCTAAACTCAAGCTGAGCTGTGAGCTGCTGGACCGAACCCAAGGCTGACCAAACCACCAAATGCTGGGCTGAACTCGAGTGCTGGCTTGGTGAGCTGGACCAGAGTTGAAGCTGGCTTGACTGGACCGACCCACGCGCAGCCGAGACATCAAAAGGGCAGAGATCGCGTGTAACGCCCGAAAATTCTCGAAACTAATTTTAGAAATATCTTAGAATTTATTCCGAATTTATGGATATTTTTATAGAATTTTTCCATAAACGAAAGTGGCAAAAAGGGATAAAAAAATGCGTAAGTGGGATTTGATCCCTTAACCTACGGTTGAGAGAGGAGTGCACTTACCAAGAGAGTGATTTGGGTTTTGTTGGAATAGATTAAGAGAAACAATAGATAAGGTAGAATTAGTTAAATTCGCCCCATAAGTATAAAAGAGGGAGTTACGAGTTTTAGGTTAATTTTCTCCCAACCCAGCGACGCCGTCGCCCTCCCTCACGCCCGCGACCTCTCCTCTTCCTCTCTTTCGTTTTCTTCCTCTTCTCCTCTTCTCTTGCCGCCCAAGACAAAGGGGAAGCCAAGGGAAGGTCTCAAGAGGCCTTATTCTCTACGGGGACCCTCGTAGACGCGAGGAGAACGCCAAGGAGCAAGAATTCTCCATTAAAAGCTCTCCGAAACTCTAAGGATCGTTCCTTTTCCCAAAAACCTACGCTTTAGAGTCGTAAGAACAAGCGCAGGATATAAGTACCCCTCACCTGCAGTATAAGTAGTTTCGGTCGATTTGCCGTATGCTTTATCTCCTTATATGTATGTTCTATGATTAGAAATCGTAAACTATGAACAAGCACACACATTAGGTGTTTGTTAAAATGTTCAGTTCAGTTAATGCTATAGAAAGCATTAAAGAATAGAAATTCTTGCTCCAGTTTATGATTGGGACCAAGGTCCAACGGGATGGGCTCCTAGTTGCCCCTAGATTTAGATAACCTAGTAAAAGCAAGAATCAGAAAAGGAAAGAAAAGTATAAAAGACTATTTTATTTTCAGTTGGCATTGTACCGGACTTCGGTCCAGGGATAGGCTCCAAGTTGCCTCTAGGTTTAGATAACCTAGTATGGGATGGGCTCCTAGTTTCCCCTAGGTTTAGATAACCTAGTAGAACCCTAATGGATTCGGGATTTGCTACCTCGAGTTTATTAGGGATGTGCGCACAGTTGGTACATTGCCGGGCCCACAACAGTTGATTATTACTTTCACCTACTATATGTATTTAGTTTTCAGAAATTCATATTAGCATGTGGTGAATTTAGTAATTAGTTTTATGTTAGTTAGTTTCAGTACCAGTTCAGATATATATGTCATGCTATAGCTTACTTTTCAGTTCTAGTTTAGTATGTGCCATGTCTCAGTTATTTGCCATGACATTTTATGACATGTATTTTAGCATGAGCATAACATGATTGTTTATGAACATGAGCGTGTATTTGCATAGCATGTTTTGAAAAGCATAATCCAAGATTTTATAGTTTTGTGAGGCTAGATGGTACTTACTAAGCTTTATGCTTAATAGTTTGCATTTCCTTATACTGCAGATACAGGTAAAGGAAAGCACTAGTAGCGGAGGCGGCGGGCTTGATGCAAAGTGTGTGTGGTGGTGGAGTTGGAATAAAAGTCTTCGGAACTTGCAAAGCATAGAAAGTCTTTATTATGCCCCTTTAGTTATTCCGCAATAAATTATGTGAACCATGTATGAATTTAATTAGACTTGTATTCATGGTGCCTAGTATGCTTGAAGTAGTTTACTTACCTGACTTAATATTGGTTTTGTGAATGCTTGAATGTCATGAGTCATTTACTTGTAATATGGTAATTTAGATCCATGCTTAAGCTTTAGAGATAAGAACTTGATACTTTTGATTTATATGCTAAATACTTGAGATATGTTTGTTCTAAGATTAATGCACCATTTAGAATGACATGTAGTAGCTAAGGATGCTTTTAGATATGAGAAATGAATAGTTTCAATAAGAAGTTGATACGAACTTGGCAGATTCATGTTTATACTTCTTCATGTCGTTTTATGATTTCTAAGTTGCTATACATGCTAGAAACCCTCCAAAAACATGTAATAAATGCCTTAGAATAGTCGTGGAACATTATTTATGCCATTATGTCTGTTAGATATGACCTTGGTACATTGTGGCTCAAGTTTGGTAAATTCTAGCAAATCTGAAAACTGGGATTTCAGAATTACCAGTCAACTGGGAAAATACCAGTCGACTGGTATCGGGCACAGAAACATTCTGTGGCCCGACCAGTCGACTAGCATATAAGCAGTCGACTGGTACTGTGTAAAACAAAGGTGGTGTAGAGCAGCTGGTTAGTGTTTTAGCCATGCAACTTAGAGGTTGGGGTATCGAATCCTGCCAAGATAATAAAATAAAAGTTTTGCCTTATTTTGGGCAAATTAGCACTTTCAGCATGTTTATGAATTGTTAGTTCAGTAAATAGCGAAATAAGAATATTTTTTAAAATTCTCCCACTATGGTTTAGCATCTAGAAAAGCATTATCAGAAATCAGTTAGCCAGCCAGTTAATTAGTAGCGATCCGCCTTACAACTTAGTACAGAAGGCGGGGCGTTACAGAGTGGTATCAGAGCAAGTTTCATCTTTCCTCCTCACACACATCAGCATCAGACCTGCAGCTTCCAAGTAAGAGTATCTCTCACATTACCATATTTTCTTGCTTTCAGATTTATAGTATTTACATGTTATTCATGCTATCTGTTTTCTAGTCAGTTCTTGTTTACATTTAACGAAGCATGTTTAATACCTTAGTTTATATCTGATGGCATGTTTTAGAATTAAAATATGAACTGTGTGACCCTCTTCTATTTTAGATAATGGTTAAGAGGATGCCCAACTAGAAGGGCACCAGCTACTGAGCCTCGATAGGAGGCAACTAACATAGTGACTCCACCTAATCTCGTGGAGATAGTAGCTCAGCTCCAGAGACAGATAGTTGAGCAGCAGCAAGAGATAACCACTTTAAGGGCTAATCAGCAGACCACACCTATTGCTACGCCTGTGGGAACCCCGATAGTGACAGAGGTTCCACCTAGACCACCAATCCCACCAATAGCACCAGAAGCCCAGCAGTAGGGGCTAGAAGAGAAGCATATCTAGTTCAGTGACAGAAACTCAAACCAGAGATCTTTTCAGGCATTAGTGAACCATGGGATGCACAAGCCTGGTTCAAAAGCCTGGAGAGTACCATGGAGCTTCTGGACTGGCCAGAATATGAGAAAGTCAAGTGTGCCTCCTTCTGCCTAGCAGGAGATGCTAGAATGTGGTGGGAAAGGGTGAAGGCCAAGCGAGACATAAATCAGATGACGTGGGCCAACTTCGAAGCTGAGTTCTTCAAAAAAAAAATTTCTTTCATATGCGGGTTACTAATCGGCATTATGATGAATTCACTGGATTTCGTCAAGGTAACCTATCAGTAGAGGAAGCCGTGAAGAGATTCAACAGACTGGCTCGCTTGTGCCCTGAACTGGTCAGCACTAAACGAGAGCGAGTCAGGCTAATGCTCAAGATGCTAAGGCCAGAAATAGCATTGAATGTGGCCAGCGGCGTCCATAGGCTGCAAACCTCAGAAGAACTAGTTAGCAGTGCTCTGATCACCGAGCACTACCTGAACAACATGCAACAGCAGAAGTCAGTCATGATAGAATGTAAAGGCCAAGGCAGTTCAGGAACTCAGAAACCCCAGGGCGTTCGCAGAGAAGATAACTATACCTCCAGATGTACTCAGTGGTCAATTCTTAACCACCCTATCTTCAGAAGAGATTATGGCATCCACGCACTGGCTCCGTGAAGTGCCAATTAGTATAGCAAGCAGAGAGCTTTATGGTGATCTGATAGTACTAGATATGACAGATTATGATGTCATTTTTTGAATGGACTTCCTAATCAAGTACGGTGCCTCTGTAGAATGCCGTAAAAGGAAAGTCATATTCCAACCTGTAGAAGGAGCGCAGTTTGAATACATCGGAGAACCCAAGAGAAAAGCCAAGAAATTTCTCTCAGCTTTAAAAGTACAGAAACTGCTGGATTCAGGATGTACTGGATTTCTAGCACATGTAGTCAATACCGAACGAGAGAAAGACCAAAAGCTAGAAGAGGTCCCAGTGTATGTGACTATCCAGTAGTCTTCCCTGACGAGTTACCAGGCTTAGCGCCAGACAGGGAGATAGAGTTTGAGATAGATCTCATTCCAGGTACCAATCCCATTTCAAAAGCACCATATCATATGGCTCCAGCAGAATTAAGAGAACTTCAGGAGCAACTACAGGAGCTGCTCGACTAGGGCTTCATACGCCCTAGTCATTCACCTTGAGGAGCTCCTGTATTGTTCGTGAAGAAGAAAGACGGGTTCATGCACTTGTGTATAGATTACCGGGCCTTGAATCAAGTCACCATCAAGAACAAGTATCCCTTGCCAAAAATTGATGACTTGTTCGATCAGCTAAAGGGAGCAGCAGTGTTCTCAAAAATAGACTTGAGATCGGGATATCACCAGGTGAAAGTTAAGGAAGGTGACATCTCCAAGACAGCTTTCAGAACAAGATACGGACACTATGAGTTTGTAGTTATGCCTTTCGGCATAACTAACGCTCCAGCGACTTTCATGGACCTCATGAACAGAGTGTTCCGAGAATATTTAGATAAGTTCGTCATCGTCTTCATTGATGACATTCTTATCTACTCAGGAACTCAGGAAGAACATGCTGAACATCTTTGGACAGTATTGCAGATTCTTCAGCAGAGCCAACTGTATGCAAAATTCTCAAAATGTGAGTTTTGGCTCGGTCAGGTGTCTTTTCTGGGTCACATCATCTCTAAGGATGGTGTGATGGTAGACCCCAGCAAAATAGAAGCAGTAAGTAACTGGGTTAGACCGAAGAATGCCAGTGAGATCAGAAGTTTTCTGGGCCTAGCCGGTTACTACAGGAAGTTTGTAGAAGATTTCTCCAGAATAGCCTCCCCACTGACAGCTCTTACCAGGAAGAATAGGAAGTTTCAGTGGACAGAGGACTGCGAGAACAGTTTTACAGAATTAAAGAGAAGATTGACTAGTGCTCCCATCCTGACTCTTCCAGAGACCACTGACAGCTTCGACATATATAGTGATGCTTCTAAATTAGGACTTGGAGCAGTGCCGATGCAGAATGGCAAGGGTATCGCCTATGCCTCTAGACAACTCAAGGATTATGAAAAGAACTATCCTACTCATGACCTTGAGCTAGCTGCAGTAGTGTTTGCTCTCAAGATCTGGAGGCATTACTTATACGGAGCTCAGTGTAGGATTTTCACAGATCATCAGAGTCTGAAGTATTTCTTTACTCAGAAGGATCTGAACATGAGACAACGCAGATGGCTTGAGCTGGTCAAGGATTATGACATTGACATCCTCTACCACCCAGGTAAAGCTAATAAGGTGGCAGACGCGCTTAGCAGGAAATCTAGTGCCACCCTACTAGTTTTGCCTACGATGTCATAGCCCCTTAGGAAGGAAATATCAGAGTTCGGATTGGAAATTATAGTTGGACAGCTCTCCACTTTGACATTAGTGTCAACCCTGATTGAAGACATCCAGACAGCACGGGATCAAGATCCTGACCTTCAGAAAATCAACCAGGGGATAGCAGAATCAGAAAATGGGGAGTTTCGCCTAACAGATAGTGGGACACTGTACTACGGTGACCGCTTATCTGTTCCGAACCAAGAAGAGCTCCGAAGGAAGATCCTAGAGGATGCACATGGATCTCCTTATGCGATGCATCCTGGTTCCACCAAAATGTACCAAGACCTCAGGGGACATTTTTGGTGGCCTGGGATGAAGAGAGACATCGCCAGATATGTCAGTACCTGTCTGACATGCCAAAGGGTCAAGGCAGAACATCAAAGACCAGGTGGAGTTCTGCAGCCTATTCAAATTCCAGAATGGAAATGGGAAGATATTTCCATGGATTTTATAGTGGGACTACCCCAAACAACGAATGGATATGATGCAATCTGGGTAATAGTAGACAGATTGACTAAGTCTGCCCACTTCCTAGCTATCAGGATCTCCTATTCTATGGAACAGCTAGCTCAGTTATACCTCAAGGAGATCGTCAGACTACATGGGTCCCTAGGACTATCATCTCAGATAGGGACAGTAGGTTCACTTCACACTTCTGGGAGTGCGTACAGACAGCACTAGGCACCAAACTGAAGTTTAGCACAGCTTTCCATCCTCAGACAGATGGTCAGACAGAGAGAGTTAATCAAGTACTAGAAGATATGCTCAGAGCTTGTATTCTAGATTTCAAGGGCAGTTGGTGCAGATACCTGTGCTTAGCAGAATTCGCCTACAACAATAGTTATCAGGTCACTATCATCATGGCACCCTATGAGGCTTTATATGGGCGGAGGTGTAGATCTCCTATCTGCTGGTACGAGGGTGGTGGAGGCAAGAGTTAGGCCTACAGACAGATATTATAGATGATACCACCGTAGCCATACAGCAGATCCGCCAGAGAATAGAAACAGCTCAGAGCCGCTAGAAGAGCTATGCTGATACACGGCGCAGACCATTAGAGTTTGAAGTTGGGGATTTAGTATTCCTCAGAGTGGCTCCCATGAAGGGAGTAATGCGTTTTGGGAATAAGGGCAAGTTAAGTCCCAGATATGTAGGACCATACCCCATCACTAGAAGAGTTGGCAAAGTAGCTTATGAGTTGGAGCTACCTCAGGAGATGTCAGCTATCCACAATGTATTTCATGTTTCCATGCTGAAGAAGCATATCCCAGATGCCACCCAGGTGATAGAGCCACAGACTGTACAAGTTCGCGAAGATCTCAGTTATGATAGTCGGCCTATTCAGATAATAGACCGAGCAGTTAAGAAATTGCGAAACAAGGAGGTACCATTAGTGAAAGTCATATGGCAAAATCACAGAGTAGAAGAGGCAACATGGGAACCAGAGGACAGCATGAGGCAGAAATAGCCAGAGTTGTTTTAAGTTCGAGGACGAACTTTTTATAAGGTATGGGGGATTGTAACGCCCGAAAATTCTCGAAACTAATTTTAGAAATATCTTAGAATTTATTCCGAATTTATGGATATTTTTATAGAATTTTTCCATAAACGAAAGTGGCAAAAAGGGATAAAAAAATGCGTAAGTGGGATTTGATCCCTTAACCTACGGTTGAGAGAGGAGTGCACTTACCAAGAGAGTGATTTGGGTTTTGTTGGAATAGATTAAGAGAAACAATAGATAAGGTAGAATTAGTTAAATTCGCCCCATAAGTATAAAAGAGGGAGTTACGAGTTTTAGGTTAATTTTCTCCCAACCCAGCGACGCCGTCGCCCTCCCTCACGCCCGCGACCTCTCCTCTTCCTCTCTTTCGTTTTCTTCCTCTTCTCCTCTTCTCTTGCCGCCCAAGACAAAGGGGAAGCCAAGGGAAGGTCTCAAGAGGCCTTATTCTCTACGGGGACCCTCGTAGACGCGAGGAGAACGCCAAGGAGCAAGAATTCTCCATTAGAAGCTCTCCGAAACTCTAAGGATCGTTCCTTTTCCCAAAAACCTACGCTTTAGAGTCGTAAGAACAAGCGCAGGATGTAAGTACCCCTCACCTGCAGTATAAGTAGTTTCAGTCGATTTGCCGTATGCTTTATCTCCTTATATGTATGTTCTACGATTAGAAATCGTAAATTATGAACAAGCACACACATTAGGTGTTTGTTAAAATGTTCAGTTCAGTTAATGCTATAGAAAGCATTAAAGAATAGAAATTCTTGCTCCAATTTATGATTGGGACCAAGGTCCAACGGGATGGGCTCCTAGTTGCCCCTAGATTTAGATAACCTAGTAAAAGCAAGAATCAGAAAAGGAAAGAAAAGTATAAAAGACTATTTTATTTTCAGTTGGTATTGTACCGGACTTCGGTCCAGGGATAGGCTCCATGTTGCCTCTAGGTTTAGATAACCTAGTATGGGATGGGCTCCTAGTTGCCCCTAGGTTTAGATAACCAAGTAGAACCCTAATGGATTCGGGATTTGCTACCTCGAGTTTATTAGGGATGCGCGCACAGTTGGTACATTGCCGGACCCACAGCAGTTGATTATTACTTTCACCTACTATATGTATTTAGTTTTCAGAAATTCATATTAGCATGTGGTGAATTTAGTAATTAGTTTTATGTTAGTTAGTTTCAGTTCTAGTTCAGATATATATGTCATGCTATAGCTTACTTTTCAGTTCTAGTTTAGTATGTGCCATGTCTCAGTTATTTGCCATGACATTTTATGACATGTATTTTAGCATGAGCATAACATGATTGTTTATGAACATGAGCGTGTATTTGCATAGCATGTTTTGAAAAGCATAATTCGAGATTTTATAGTTTTGTGAGGCTAGATGGTACTTACTAAGCTTTATGTTTATTAGTTTGCATTTCCTTATACTGCAGATACAGGTAAAGGAAAGCACTAGTAGCGGAGGCGGCGGGCTTGATGCAAAGTGTGTGTGGTGGTGGAGTTGGAATAAAAGTCTTCGGAACTTGCAAAGCATAGAAAGTCTTTATTATGCCCCTTTAGTTATTCCGCAATAAATTATGTGAACCATGTATGAATTTAATTAGACTTGTATTCGTGGTGCCTAGTATGCTTGAAGTAGTTTACTTACCTGACTTAATATTGGTTTTGTGAATGCTTGAATGTCATGAGTCATTTACTTGTAATATGGTAATTTAGATCCATGCTTAAGCTTTAGAGATAAGAACTTGATACTTTTGATTTATATGCTAAATACTTGAGATATGCTTGTTCTAAGATTAATGCACCATTTAGAATGACATGTAGTAGCTAAGGATGCTTTTAGATATGAGAAATGAATAGTTTCAATAAGAAGTTGATACGAACTTGGCAGATTCATGTTTATGCTTCTTCATGTCGTTTTATGATTTCTAAGTTGCTATACATGCTAGAAACCCTCCAAAAACATGTAATAAATGCCTTAGAATAGTCGTGGAACATTATTTATGCCATTATGTCTGTTAGATATGACCTTGGTACATTGTGGCTCAAGTTTGGTAAATTCTAGCAAATCTGAAAACTGGGATTTCAGAATTACCAGTCAACTGGGAAAATACCAGTCGACTGGTATCGGGCACAGAAACATTCTGTGGCCCGACCAGTCGACTGGCATATAAGCAGTCGACTAGTACTATGTAAAACAAAGGTGGTGTAGAGCAGCTGGTTAGTGCTTTAGCTATGCAACTTAGAGGTTGGGGTATCGAATCCTGCCAAGATAATAAAATAAAAGTTTTGCCTTATTTTGGGCAAATTAGCACTTTCAGCATGTTTATGAATTGTTAGTTCAGTAAATAGCGAAATAAGAATATTTTTTAAAATTCTCCCACTTGGGTTTAGCATCTAGCAAAGCATTATCAGAAATCAGTTAGCCAGCCAGTTAATTAGTAGCGATCCGCCTTACAGCTAGGGCAGAGGGCGGAGGCGACACACACAGGCGAGTTTGAGGGGTTCCCGACATCTTCTTCTTCCATTCGCCTTCTCCTCCGGCCATTGCACAACTAGAGCTCAGGGGTCCCGAACCTAGCCGGCCGGAGTTCCATCACCACCATCTTTATCGCCGCCGCAAGCTAGGGTTAGGGGTTCCAATCCTAGCCGACCGGAGATTGAATCGATCAGTTTGAGGGGTTCCCGACTCGATCCGATCAACTCCATCCACTTCCCTCCATCCTCGCCATCTCACTCTCGTATGCGGTTGCTCGGGAGCGACGATCCATCCACCGCCGGCAACCACCTCTTCTAAATCTGGCAGCCCTCTCTACAGCTTTTCTTCCTTTACAGCAGTTCCTTTCCTTCACAGCTTTGGATTCATTTATTTTGTTATTTCACAGTTCTTCATTCATCGCAGTTTCAAATTCCAGCAGCTTTTCAATTCCCAGCAGCAGCTTCAAGTTCCAGCATTCTTCACATTTTCAGCATTCGGTAGTCATATCTTCTTCATCAGATTTAGCAGAAATTCTTCACAGCAGCTTCAGCTTCTATCCAATTCCAAGTTCTTCACAGCCGTATTTCATCAGCAGCTTTCATACGATTTGGTTAATGGACCTTCATTAGAATGGGTTGATTGGTTTATTGAGTTTCAGTGTTTATTCTTGCATGCTTGCTATGTGTTGAATGTTTGTGTCAATGCTTGTATTGAACTGTTCTCCCATACTTTAAAATTGTACGCACTCGTGTCGCTTGAGTAATGCTTATAAGTTGTTTGATAAAATGTTTCTATAGTTAGGTTTAATTTCACGTTTCTTGTTTTGCTTAATTCTTGCGTGTCTTGTCTCTTTTAATTGCTTTATGTTCTTGTACTTCATTACATGCAATTAAGTTAGGTCAAATTAGATTTCTTAAATGCTGTAGATTTTCGTTCCATGTTTAGTTTTGTTAATGCCTTATTTCAAGTTGTGCTTTCTTTACTGCAATTGTAGTCAGGTTAAACTAGATTTCTGTACCTGCATTGTCTTTCCTTAATTAGAACTAGATTTCGTACCTGCTTGCTATTTCTTTTCGTAGTTGTAACGTTCAAAATCCAAACCCCAGTTTGATATCAAAAACCCAAAAGCAATAAAATACAATCCTGAGAATTATCATGCATCGACT
This sequence comes from Boesenbergia rotunda, assembly GCA_024364735.1. Taxonomy (NCBI): domain Eukaryota; kingdom Viridiplantae; phylum Streptophyta; class Magnoliopsida; order Zingiberales; family Zingiberaceae; genus Boesenbergia; species Boesenbergia rotunda. The sequence goes on along the minus strand of JAGFNQ010002471.1, from coordinate 184,351 downwards.
ACATTCGTTGGGAGACGACTCGAGTTACTCTATGCTACATTAGTGTAGAGGAGTTCGATACTTAAATTGTATTTGAAACCGTGACACGACTAAAACGGTTATCAACAAGGCAAATGAATAAGGCACAAAATAAACAAAGGAGCTCAGGAAGAATTATACCTTCCATTATCTTACGGTCTTCTATCGTACGACCCTCCCCTCTTGGATGTCATGTGAGCATCGATCTACCAAGACCCGTGGTCACCAAGCCGATCCCTTCTCCTTGCGCCAACCAATCCCTAACCAAAGGGATGCCGCCGGCCACTGCAAGTAAGAAAACAATCCACACACAAACCCTAGGCAGATTTTTCTTCCCTTGAGAAAAATTGCGTAAACAACTTTTCTCCCTTGAGAAATATCATTGCTCCCTCTCAAAACTATGCAATTTTCTTCCCTCGAGAAAAGTTACGTGTGCAACTTCTCTTCCTTTGAGAAAATTGTATGAGCAACTCGTTCTTCTCTCTCCCATGAAAAACCTATTGCTCACGTTGACCAAAGATTGCGTGGGCAACCTTCTTCTTCACGCTGTTGAGCAAAGGTTCTTCTTGCTCACGTCGCTTAGCAAAGGCTGAGCAAAGATTGCATGAGCAACCTTCCTGCTCGCTTCTCGTTGCTGAGCGCAGGCTGAGCACAGGTTACGCAACGTTTCTAATCAAGGGTTGAGCATAGGTTGCGTGAGCAACCTTCCTACTCTCCTCTTGATCATGCTACTGAGCAGATGTTGCATGAGGTTTTCTCCACCAGGAGAAAGTTACGAGCCCCATAGCAAATTTTCTGCCTCGGAGAAAATTCCTCTTCTGTGAAGTCAGCGTCGTTTTCAAAAAAAGGCGAAACGCATGCCCCCAGCGCCCCCGCCAGCCCGCCCCAGGACCAACATGGAGGAGGTAAATCACAGTTATCGCTGGTGTGGTGACGCGCCTGGGGTCGAGGGAATTTAATGCCTGAAGTCGGCGTCGTTTTGCTCCAACGAGAGAGGGAGAGAGAGAGAGAGGGAGAGAGGAAGAGAGACTTAGGGCTTTCTAGTGTTCCAATTGGATTAATTCATCAACTTGATTTCATGCCACCATGGGGTATATATAGGGCTACAGTAGGGACCATGAGGAGGAGTTGGATCTTGGCCTGCTAATGGATCCAAACCCGATCCATTAACAAGGATCCATTCCACTAAAGGTGTAACGCCCCAAATTTTCCGCTCTAGCGTAGTAATAATGGAACATGTGGCCAAGAATAATATTATGAATTTAGGGGGAAAAGTTGTGAATAAAGAAATGTTAGGCATTATCTTGACACGTAGTGGATATGTGATAATTATGCTTAGGTATTATATTTAATATTATGCTTAAGTATCCTACACATGTATGAATGAATAATGATATGCATATGCATGTGTATGAATTAAATAAGTAGCATTTTCTAGGTGGGCTTTGGTTATGCGGGCTTGGAAAAAAATAATAAATGGAAGAGAAAGCAAAAAGAAGAGGAGGTGCCAAGGATTGAACCTTGGACCTCAAAGAAAAGCCAAGCCTTAAGAATGCATATGCAACCAATTCACCCAGCAGGGGAGTGCTATTAGAAGAGGATGGGAAATTGTAGATAAGTGGGAAAGAAGATAAAGAGACACAAAAAAATTGAAGAGACACCATTAAAGAGGTACTTGCCTCTTTACTCACCATAAAAGGCTATGAAGAGGAGGAAATGCCTAAGGCATTTTCGGCCAAGAAACCCCCCCCCCCTTTCTCTCCACCAAACTCTTCCCCTTCCTCCTCTTCCTCACCGAAATCAAGTCCTTCACCTCCTAGAGAACACCGGACCAAAAGAAGTGAAGAACAAGTGCTCGAGTTTAAGAGGTCTTTTCTTCTAAAAAATTTGGAGATCTTTTGGGAACATAAGCACAAGTGGTAAGACTCCCTCACCTGCAACATAATGGCTTTTTATGTGTTTTTATGATTTTTATGTTTGCTTGTGATGTTGGGTGAAAGAAAATGGAAGAAAACCTTGAGGGATGTTTCGGCCATAAAGGGGTACCCCCCTTTTCTATGTCCAAAAACTTAAAGGAAGAGTTCATGAAATTGTTACTACCTTTTTGTAATGCATATATGATGGATACATGGTGTTTGAATGCCCTCCATGATGCAAAAGACTTAGAAGAATTCGGCCAAGTCATGAAATGGATAAATGTTGATGCATGAAGTAGGCTATTGTTCTAATGATTGTTTCCTTGCTATATAAATGTTTAGGCCAAGAAATTTTGTGGAATCTATGCTAAGGGACCCCTGTAACATTTGGCCAAGGGACCTTAAATTATGCCTTAAAATAGATTTTTATAGACCTTCATGAAGCTATAGTTAAATCAAGTGATATGCATGTGATTGGGTGTTTTATTTCATGATGGAAATAATTTATACCTTAGGGTCAGTACCTTATCTAAGTTATTTGAGCCTAAAATCATGCTCCATTCTATGTATTGATGTTTAGAAAAATGTTACATGTACCCATATGCATGATAATCCAAGTAGAACTCTAGATCATACACCTAAAATAGTATTTGGTGAAGTACAAACTACTTTTGCACTTGTGAATGAATTCTTATGAAAAATATGCTTTTATTCCCATGTTATGTGAATGATTAAGCTATGAAATCCCTACTGTGAGTTTCGACAAATTTCAAGAATAAGGGTTAAGAATAGGTTCGAGTACAAAGCATGCCCCTAAACTAGTGTTTAATGAAGCCTAGACTACCTTTATGCTTATATATGACCTTAATGGTAAAATATGTTTTTTGTTTATATGTTATATGAACTTTTATACCATGTTATACATACTGTGAATTTTGGACAAATACTGGGATAAGGGTTAAAAATAAGCTCATGCACAAAACATGCACCTAAACTAGTGTTCAATGAAGCCTAGACTACCCTTGTGCTTGTATATGATTCCATATGTAACGTATGTTTTTATTTCCATGATTATATGACTTTTATACTATGTTATCCATGCTGTGAATTTTGGCCAATTACTAGAATAAAGGCTAAGAATAAGTTCAAGTACAATTCATGCACCTAAACTAGTGTTTAGTGAAGTATAGACTACAAATGTACTTGTAAATGACCTCTTATGTAATGTATGCCTTTATTCCAATGCTATGTGGGTTTTATGCTATGATATTCTTGCTATGAAGTTTCGGCCAGCATGTATTAAGATGAGAAAAGAAAGATTAAACTAACATATTGCCTTGATTAAGACAAACATGTTATATGTATGATGTATTGATGAAACTAGCTTGATGGTTGCTTCACTTACATGTGTTAAAAGAAAGGTCCTTCCATGTCTTGCTATTTATGCTAATGATTATGCCATGAAAGTATGCCTATGTTTATGAATGATTGAATGCCTATATGAAAGAAAGAAAGAAAAAGAAAGAATGCATGTTCTATATATGAAAGTATACTTATGATTATGAATGATTGAATGTCTATAGTACATGCAATATGAAAGAAAGAAGGAAAGAAAGGAATGCATGTTCTATATGAAAGAAAGAAAGAAAAGAAACGAATGCATGTATGTATTTTACTTTAAATATTGGCTTGTACCGGATCTTGAAAAGATCCACGGTTCCGGACTACCGATGATGCTGTCCCTAGGCTGAAAGATAGTAAGCCTAGAATGTAGACACCTGTAGGTTGGGATTAGCTACCTCGCATCCTACATAGGGGTATGCGTGCAAAAGAAAGAATGGGTACAAAGCCGGGGACCCCAAAGAAGATGATGTATATGATTTTAAAGTATTATTTACTATGTTTTCCAAAGAGCATCCTAATGTTTTGAAATGCACATGTTCTATGTTTATATGTCTTCATGTATCTTATGTGCCTTATGAATCTTATGCTATCCATGAAATATTATATGTTTTAAAATGCATGCGACGTACAGATTTAGTGAGTAGGAAAGAGCTTACTAAGTTTTATACTTATAGTTTGTTTGCTTATGTTGCAGATCAACATAGAAATTTCTGAGGAATGGGCAGCTGCAGGAAGGCCTAATGTGTGTGGTGGTGACTTGACTGATCGATCCACTTTAATGCCATCCATAGACTTAGTTCTTATTTCTAATAAGACATATGTTGCTACTTTATGCATGATACTTGCTAGTTCTTTTGGAGTTTATTCAAGTATGGATGCTATTAGATGTCATATGATGTTATTACTTTCTTATCGTTGCATATGCTTTTAGTTATGTTTCATTTCCGCTGCAATGTTAGATTCATATGCAATAATATAAGTAAGTTAAGTTAAGAAAGAAAAAGGGTTAAAGGTAACGCGCCGCCTAATGGTAAGGGGCGGGCGTTACAAAAGGACCCTTATTGAATTACTTCACCAACCCCATATTTATATATGGGCTCCACTTATTACGAGTCGGCCATCCCCCCGTGTTTAAGATCTTGAATGCCCATTAATTAATTAAATTACTGACAATTCAAATTAATTAACCTCTGAGTTCTTGACTAGTACCACTCGACCTTATCATCATGCCGGATCAAATCGACCTGCAGGGTTTAGCATGATGAACCTTTTGAGATCATCATGGGGGCATCATCAACCCGACTCACCAGGACATGGATTTCGTCAATAATCAATAACACATCATATTATTAATATTATCTCCCAACTTACCGGGCCTATCGATCTAACAGAATAGATCTCGCCCATTGGTAAATCAATGAAATAATAGGTAATAATATATGCCTGTTATTATATCAGGATTAAGGGATCGTACTCCATAATAAAATCTGAGGTCCTTTCCAATTATCGAGTCAGTACAAATTGGATAAACTCAGGTTTCGGTCCTACTCAATGTACTCAAAGCACACTAGTGTAATTTTGTGTTTAAGACCAACCATACCTAATTATACTACAACCATCCCGATGGGATGTCCAATTCCATCTCGATAGTGAGGCTTCATTTATACTAAGTATTGAACTGATAACATGATCTTCCATGTGACACCACACACCATGTTATCTACAATGCAAAGTAATTGGACTTTATGCATGTACTAATATAAACATGCACTAGTGTAGTTGTGATTCTCTTTTCAAAATGAAGATGTTCATATAAAGAAATCATGTCTTTCAGTGTACACATCTTACAGATGTTGATAAGTTGGAATCTCGTATAGAAGTATGCTTGTTCGTTGGCTATCCTAGAGGAACGAAAGGTGGTTTGTTCTATAGTCCTAAAGATCAGAGGGTGATCGTTAGCACGAATGCCCGATTTTTAGAGGACAACTATGTGATGAACCACAAGCCCATGAGTAAGATTATACTTGAGGAAATGAGAGGGGAAGTTCCATCTTTAGTACCAACAGTACAGGATGACATACCGTAAGTGACTGCACCGCGTGTCACAGAGGATAAACAAGTAGTACCTCATCGTAATGGGAGGGTTGTAAGACAACCCGATAGATTCATGTTCTTGGGAGAGTCTTCGGACTTGGTCCTTGGCGAACATAAACCTGATCCCTGGACATATAACGAGGCACTCCAAGATAAATATACAGTATCTTGTCAAAGAGCATCTTGTGTGTAAGCTTAATCAGTCCATTTATGGATTGAAGCAAGCTTCATGATCTTGGAACATCTAGTTTGATGAGGTAATCCAGTCATATGGATTTATTCGAAGCCTGGATGAGTCTTGTGTATACAAGAGATGTGACGGAAATGTAGTGATATTTCTTGTACTATGCATAGATGACATTTTGCTCTTTGGCAACAATGTCAAAGTGTTATCAGACGTAAGGGTATGGTTGTCCAAACAATTTGATATGAATAAATTGGGAGAAGCAGGACACATCATTGGGATCAAAGTTATAAGGGATCGTAAGAAAAAGATGTTGTGCTTATCTCAAGCTTCATACATAGACACTGTCTTAGCTCGGTTTAGCATGGAAAACTCCAAGAAAGGTTTTCTACCTTTTCGACATAGAGTACCTCTATCTAAGGAGATGTGTCCTAAAACATCAAAGGAGATAGAGAAGATGAAGGTGGTTCCTTATGCTTCGGCTGTAGGATGTCTCATGTATACTATGCTATGCACGAGATCGGATATCTGCTTTGCCGTGGGCATGGTTAGCAGATGTCAAAGTAATCCAGGACAGGGACATTGGATTGCGGTAAAACATATATTGAAGTACCTGAGAAGAACTTGGGACTATATACTAGTTTACTCGACAAACAAATTAGTCCCTGTAGGTTACACGGATTTTGACTTCCAATCAGATAGGGATAAAAGTAAGTCTACCTTGGGGTATGTGTTTACTTTTGGAGGTGGAGCCATAGTATGGTAGAGTGTCAAGCAGAAATGCGTGGCGGACGCCACCATGGAAGCTGAGTATGTGGTAGCTTCTGAGGCAGCCAAAGAAACTGTATGACTCAGGAACTTCTTGATGGACTTGGATGTGATTCCTGGTATACCCAGAGCTATCATAATTTATTGTGATAACAGTGGTACAATTGCAAACTCAAAGGAACCATGAGCCCATTAGGCGAGTAAACTCATAGAGCGCAAGTACCACCTGATACGAGAGATCGTAAAGCGAGGAGAAGTTGTTCTCGCCAAGATTGCATCAGAGGACAACCTGACAGATCCTTTCACTAAGGCCCTTCCAGCGAGAGCTTTTGATATGTATGTGGAGGGTATGAGAGTCAGATGTATGACATTGTGATGGCAGTATAGTCTTTTAGTATAAGTGGGAGATTATTAGGATGTATACTAAAAGCCTAGCATTTGTATGAGCATCTACATTTTGAATGAGAATCACATGATCATTGTTTGCATATTTATATTGGTTATTTATGTGGATATTGTCTAATACATTACATTGTAGATAACATGGTGTGTGGTGTCATACAAAAGATCATGTTATCAGTCTCTTGTAGAGTATAAGTAGAGGCTCACAACCTACATGGTTTTGGACAAACCATTCGCATGGTTGTAGTGTAATTTGGTATTGGTTTATCTTGACCATAAAATTACACTAGTACACATTGTGTGTATTGAGCAGGACCGATATAGAGGTGATTCAATTTATACTGACTATATAATTGAATCAGACCTGAGTTATTATGGAGTACATGCTCTTAATCCCAATATAATAACGGACACATGTACTTGATATTTATTTCTTTGATTTACCAGTGGATGAGATTTATTGGTTAAATTGATAGGCCCGGTAAGTTGGGAAATAATATTATTTACATGGTGTGTCGTTGATTATAGAAGGAAGTCGTGTTCTAGTGAATCATGTTGATGATGTCCCCTTGAGGAGCTCATAAAGCTCATCATGTTAAATCCTGCAAGTGGATTTGGTCCGACATGATGATAAGGTTGAGTGGTACTACTCATGGAGTTAGATGTTAATTAATTAAATTGTCAATACTTTAATTAATTAATGAACATTCGATATCTTAAACACGGGGAGATTTTATACTCATAATAGATGGAACCCATATTTAAATATGGGGGTTGGTGAGGTAGATCAATGGTGATCCTTTAGTGGAATTGATCATCATTAATGGATCGGGCCTTGATCCATTAGGTGGCCAAATCTCAACTCCTTCTCATGGTCCCTATTGTAGCCTATATGTACCTCATGAAGTCATGAGACTAAGGCATCCAAGACACAAGAGAACCCTAAGCCTCTCCTCTCTTCCTCTCTCTCTCTCTTCTCTCTCCTAGGTCACGCCGACGGTAGGAAGAAAGGAAGAAAGCCTCCTTTTCTTCTCTTTTTCTTCCCTACTTCTTGGCCGCGATCACAAGGATAAGGAGGATTCCATCTCTTCCTTTTGTGGCATGCAGCAATAAGAAGGAGAAGGAGTGGCCGGTTATGGAGGAGAAGGCTCTTCTTGGTGGTGTTGGCGCCGCAAGCAAGAAGAAGGGAAGAAGATTGGTTAGCTAGGGTTGGTGAAGGAGAGACCTCTTTCTCTTCTTCCTCTCTACTTACCTTAGGGCCGGCGGATGAAGGTGGTCTTGTCCATCTTGGTGGTCGGCGCAAGGTAAAGAAGAAGGTGGTGTCTTCATTTGTTGATTACCGGAAGCACAAGAGGAGAAGAAGGATGCCTTAGTGACTTCGGTTCTTGGAAGATCGTCACCCACACGACGTCCAAGAAGAGGTTGGGTCATACAATAGAAGATCGCGAGGTAAACAAGAGGTATACTTCTTGTTTGGTTCCTTTCTTTTGATTATTGCTATTATTTCATGTTGATAATTAATTGCATGTTAATTATTATTTAATTAATTATGATAATTAATTGTCATGGACCCCGATGATAAACATAAAAATCAGCGATCCACTCATCATCTATTCCGCGACTAATCGGTTTGACGAGTTTGATTGCTAGAACAATATGTTTGTTCAAGCGGTCACTAGAATCGGTTAGCACGATAATGAGACGGTCGTGTGGGAAATTGTTCTCCATTCGGATTGAAGAAATTTTAATCCGGGGATATGGAGAGATTTCCCATGCGCGACCCGAAATCCCGGAACCCAACATGTAGTACATCCACTGAGGTTACCATAGGCAGGAAAGTCACTGATGGTCCATAATAAGACTGCTTTAAGAGTGAAGAACTGCCTCCGATAAGCACCATATATTCCATCAACTCCTTCCCACAATCGTTGCAAATCTTCAACTAACATCTCCAGATAGACATCTATATCATTTCCTGGTTGCTTAGGCCCTGCAATGAGCATAGATAGCATCGTAAATTCCCTCTTAATGCACATGTTTAGAGGTAGATGGTAGTTGACCAACATGATTGGCCAACAATTCTACCAACTACATAGGTAGCTATGATAAATAATGGCATCAGCTGCAAGTGCTAAACGAAGATTTCTTAGCTCGCTTTCAAAGTCATGCTACATATGATCCACCAACTTGCACGATGGTGAATCAACTAGATGATTTAACTAACCAGCAACTCTGGTGGTATCTGCATGCCATGTTGAATTTTTTGATGTCTCTAAAGATTTAAACATGCACTTAAATCTTGGTATGGGAGAGAAATACCAAACCCCCTTAGCAGGAACACCTTTCTTCTCAACCTTGTTCTTCGTTAGTTTCCACCATGACTATCGTGACAAGCCACATTTAGGGTAGCTTCTATCGTCTTTATATTGCTTCCTATAAAGAATGCAATCATTGGAACAAATATGAATATTTTCATTAGTCAACGTCAAACAACTTAATATCTATTTGCATCATACATTGAGGTTTGTAGATTGTGATTATTTGGCAACATATCCCCAAAATCCATTAGTAGATATGAAAATAGAGCATCATGTTAGGGCATGTAGAGAGCTGGGGGATGATAATCTTCGATCTTTGCTCTTTGTAGATTTGTTGTAGTGAAAAACTTGAGCAATGCTAGCAGCTTCTTCTTTAGTTGGTATCCACCTCTTTAAGGTGACTAATCCAAGTATCCACTCTCTCTCACTCTCATATGCATTATGAAAGTCTTCTTCATGGAGGTAGAGAAGCTTCATACAAGCTCACAAAAAAAACACGATAAGATTTATACAATTACAAGATGAAATCCTATAAGATTTATAACAATAGCTCCTTACCTATCATGCTTTCTTCAAGCTTAGAATCGCCCCTTGATACTTGGAAATGCAGCAACATTTCGCTCCAAGAACGTACAAGAATAGGTAAAGAAGGAAGGAGAAGAGTTGCCACTTCAACCTATGTGAAAACCCTATATACTCGTGACCTAGGGTTCCTCAATCGATAACCCAATTGATTACCACGTCAGATCTAGTCATTCAACAGCTAATCAATTTTGAAGGTTTGAATCGATTGTCTAATCAATTCAACACCTTTTTTTGTTCTCGCGCAACACAACCTTAATTGATTACCCAATCGATTAAGGCTTCCCTAATCGATCACCTGATTGATTAGGGTTGCTTCTGTTCTCGCGATAACACAACCACCAATAGATCAACTGATCAATTGGCCTGTGATAACCGTTTTAGTCGTGTTACGGTTTCAAATACAATTAAAGTGTCGAACTCTTCTAAACTAATGTAGTATAGAGTAACTCGAGTCGTCTCTCTCAAGGAATGTAATGATAGGTTAATAAATCTTAGGATCATATGTTATTGCTTTTGGATTTTGGATATGAAGCTGGGGGTTGGATTTGAACGCTAAGACTACGAAATGAAACATTAAAGCAAATATGAAATCTAATCCTAATTAATGAAAGACAATGTCAGTAAGGAAATCTAATTCAACCTAACTACACTTGACAAGGAAATGAAAGACAACATAAGGGAAGCAATTAAGGAAATAGAGCATTAATGAAACTTAACCTAATCTAACCGAATTGCATAAGTAAGCATAAGAGAAGCTTGATGTGACGACCCCCCTTAACTTCTCTACCTTATAAGCGGACGCCACTTTTACTTAACCTTAACTTTATCTTATTCTTAGCCTTAGGTTACAACTACTTGACTTCCCTTAACTTGCTCTGAATTTTTTTTTCTTTTAAAAAAAACATTCATTTTAGTTGCTTTGCAAGGATTTGACCCCTAGACCTCTTAGTTGCTAAACTAAAGCACTAACCATCTACCCTACAACACATTCCTTTTTATGGTACCAGTCGACTGATAGATAGCCAGTCGACTGGTGCATCGAACAGAAGGTTCTGTTCGATATCGCAATCGACTGGTTCTGAACCAGTCGACTGGCACGCCTGAAAAACCTGCATTTCAGATCTGAAAATCATTTCCAAAGATCCACAAATCATATACTTTCAAGACATACAATGAAACAACTCCAAATCTAAACTCCATACTAGTTTTATAAGCATCTTAACAACTCAAAACGAATCCAATAACTTGAAATTAGGATTTCTACGAAATTTAACAAACTTATCAAAACACATGCAATCTCTACTAACTTTGTACCCAACTTTGACTCCATGTAAAATTTAAATAAGGTGATCACATCCTACCAATCCAAAACATCAACCATGAGTTTCTATAATCAAAATGCCTCTAAAACTTATCCCAAAGATCTCTTCCACGGTTCCGCCGCCACTGAACATCAATGCAAGTCCCGTTCGCCTCCATAGCTTATACTTTTTCTTTACATTTATCTGTAATAGAAGGAAATGCAACTAATAAGTGAATTGCTTAGTAAGTAAATCCTAACTCACAAATCCATACGATAAATGATAAACATGCTCTTTTCAAAAAATGCTTGCTTCAAAATACATACACTTGGAAATATTTGCACATAGGAACTTTCATACACTTATCATGCTCAATCATGCTTGAAAACAGTTACTAGCATCAAAACACTTGCAAACTTAACATGCTCATGATTTCTTTTGAAACTTACTAATGATACATTTCCATACTTTAAAACACTAACTTCTTTGCTCTTTCTCTTTAACATGCTTATAACATAACCATGTCAACATACATAACCAAAAACATGCACTCAAGGAAAATTGAAACACTTACATATACTCATATACTTCAAAATAATAATCAACTTTCTCAGGGCTTGACACTGTACCATGGTATCAATGTACCAATACCCGCATCCCTAATAGGTTTCGGGGTAGCTAGCCGCGACACCCTATTAGAGTTTCTTTCTAACTTTCTGTGGGCCTCTCTTTTTCCCGGTACATGTCACTTTACAAAAGTAAAATACTTTCTTACTCATAAAGCTTATAATTATCAAGCTATCTTTCCTTTTGCATAACTTTTTGCACTACAAAACTTTACCTTTCTTACTTGGAACTTTCATCGAGCACCTTGTGTGCCCTTAACCCAAAACTCATTTTTGGGACTTTTCAAGAACTTGGTCTTATCATACATAGATCACACATACAAACCTACTCAAATTCAAGTTCTATGATAAGAACATATATTCTTTAGAAACATAAATCACACAATAGAACAATATTCTTAAAGGATGCACTTAGATCACAAAATCACGGTTCTACAATGAGAAACTACATACGAAACTACTTCTATTGCAGGTGAGTGATTTACTTACCCTTTCCTTGAAGAAAACTCACTAAGTATCTCGAAAATCCTAGCGTAGGGCTCCTCTTGTCTTCCCTTGCGAGAAAACGTCCCTCCATGGCCCTAGGGAAGGAGCCCTAGGTTCTCTACTTCAAGAGGAAGAAGAAGGAGGAAGAAAACTCTCCCTTTTCCCCTGTTTTCGCAGCCTCCTCACCTCTGCTCGCGCGGCCTCCCGAAACCCTAAAAGCGGTCTTAACACAACTTAAGTGGAAGTTTAAATACCTCTTCATGAAAAGGGCTTACTCAACTATAACATTAATTCGCTTCATCTTTTTCTGTGCTTGATACCCTTGCCCTGCGGGTTACCCCAACTCACTTAAGGCCTTGCTTTGCCCTGTGGTCGCGGGATCAAACCCCGCCCGACCCCTTATTTTTTTTTTCTTTTTATTTTAATCCGAAAAAATGCTATAAAATTCAGAAAAATTCCTAATAATTCACGAAAATTATTGGGTGTTACAATCCTCCCTACCTTATAATAAGTTCGTCCTCGAACTTAGAACAGCTCTGGATATTTTTGCCTCATGCTATCTTCTGATTCCCAGGTTGCCTCTTCATACTTCTAATTCAGCCATAAGACTTTTACTAGTGGTACCACTTTGTTCCTCAGCTTCTTATCTGCTCGATCTATTATCTGAATAGGTCGACTTTCATAACTGAGATCTTCTTGAACTTGTACCATCTGTGGCTCAATCACTTGGTTGACATCTGGTATATGCTTCTTTAGCATTGAGACATGGAACACATTGTGTATTGCTGACATCTCTGGAGGTAGTTCCAACTCATAAGCTACTTTGCCAACTCTTTTCGTCACTAGGTAGGGTCCTATGTATCGAGGACTTAGCTTGCCTTTCTTGCCGAATCTCATTACACCCTTCATAGGAGCTACCTTGAGGAAAACTGTATCCCCAACTTCAAACTCTAACGGTCTACGGCGTACATCGGCATAACTCTTCTGCCTACTCTGAGCAGCTTCTATTCTCTAGCGGATGCTCTTTATAACTTCTGTGGTATCATCTATAAGGTCAGTCTGAGACCCCATTTCTTTCTTCTCACTACCTTCATACCAACAGAGGGGAGATCTACACTTCCTACCATAAAGAGCTTCATAGGGTGTCATACCAATAGTGGCTTGGTAACTGTTGTTGTAGGCAAACTCAGCTAAACATAAATATTTGCACCAACTGCCTTTGAAATCTAATGTACAAGCTCTGAGCCTATCTTCTAGAATTTGATTCACTCTCTCTGTCTGTCCATCAGTCTGGAGATGGAAAGCTGTAACTTCCGTTTGGTGCCTAGCGCTGTCTGTACACACTCCCAAAAGTGTGAAGTGAAACGACCATCTCTATCAGAGATAATGGTCTTCGGGACTCCGTGTAGTCGGATCACTTTCTGTACATATAGCTGGGCTAATCTTTCAATCGAATAAGACACTTTGATTGCCAAGAAGTGGGCAGACTTGGTCAATCTGTCTACTATCACCCAAATAGCGTCATAGCCATTAGTTGTCTTTGGTAGACCAACTATGAAATCCATGGCTATGTCTTCCCATTTCCACTCTGGAATCTGAATGGGCTGTAGGATACCTCCTGGTCTCTGGTGTTCTGCTTTAACTCTCTGACATGTCAGGCAGGTGATGACATACTTAGCTATGTCTCTCTTCATCCCTGACCACCAAAATCTTCTTTTCAAGTCCTGGTACATCTTAGTGGAACCAGGGTGCATTGAGTAGGGAGTTCTATGGGCTTCTTCAAGAATCTTCTTTCTCAGCTCTTCACTATTGGGGACACATAAACGGTCACCATAATAGAGTATCCCACTACCAGATACTCTAAACTCTTTACTCTCTCCTTCTTGTATCTCTTGCTTGATCCTTTGGATATCAGAATCCTCAGCTTGCTCTTTCTGTATATCTTCAAGTAAGGTTGACTCTAGTGTCAATAAAGCTAACTGCCCATAAATGATCTCAACTCCATAATCTACTATTTCCTTCTGTAATGGTGGTGATAATGATGACAAGGACATCAAAGTGGCACACGTCTTTCTACTTAGTACATCTGCTACTTTATTTGTCTTACCAGGTGGTAAAGGATCTCACAGTCATAATCCTTCACTAACTCAAGCCACCTTCGCTGTCTCATATTGAGGTCTTTCTGAGTGAAGAAATATTTCAGACTCTGGTGATCTGTATAAATCTTGCACTGCACTCCATACAGGTAATGTCTCCATATTTTTAGAGCGAAGACTACAGCTGCCAACTCTAGATCATGAGTGGGGTAATTCTTTTCATAATCCTTGAGTTGCCTGGAAGCATAAGCTATGAATTTGCCTTCTTGCATAAGTACGGCTCCAAGTCCTAGCTTTGATGCATCACTGTATATATCAATGCTCTTATCACCTTCGGGTACTATAAGAATAGGAGCGCTTATCAGTCTCTTCTTCAACTCAAGAAAACTCTGCTCACAGTCTTCAGTCCACTCATACTTCTTATTCTTTCTGGTAAGGGCTGTAAGTGGAGAAGCTATCTTTTAAAAGTCTCCTACAAACCTTCTGTAGTACCCTGCTAAACCCAGAAAACTTCTGATCTCACTAGCATTCGTTGGTCGACTCCAGTTACTAACTGCTTCAATCTTGGCTGGGTCTACCATAATGCCTTCTTTGGAAATAATGTTGCCTAGAAAGGCCACCAGGTCAAGCCAAAACTCACACTTCGAGAATTTGGCGTACAGCTCCCTCTGATGTAAGGTCTGCAACACTATCTTCAGGTGTTCGTCATGTTCTTCCTGAGTCTTTGAATACACTAGGATATCATCAATGAAGACAATGACGAACTTGTCAAGAAAATCCTTGAACACTCGATTCATTAGATCCATAAACGTCGCAGGGGCGTTTGTCACTCCAAAGGGCATGACCACAAACTCGTAGTGCCCATATCTTGTACTGAAAGCAGTCTTTGGCACATCACTCTGCTTCACTTTGAGTTGATGGTAACCTGATCACAGATCTATTTTGGAGAACACCGTGGCTCCCTTCAACTGATCGAATAAATCATCTATCCTTGGCAAAGGATATCTGTTCTTGATGGTTACCTTATTCAAGGCTCGATAATCTATTCACATTCTCATGGATCCATCTTTCTTCTTGACGAACAACACAGGAGATCCCCAGGGTGAATGACTAGGGCGGATGAAACCCTTGTCGAGCAGCTCTTATAACTGTTCTTGCAGCTCTTTCAGTTCTGCTGGTGCCATGCGATAAGGTGCCTTTGAAATTGGGTTGGTTCCTGGAACCAACTCAATTTCAAATTCAATTTCTCGATTGGGAGGGAGTCCTGGTAACTCTTCAGGAAACACCTCCGGATAGTCACAGACTACCCTCACTTCCTCTTTCTTTAATCCTTCTCTTTGACTTGCATCTACTATATGAGCTAGAAAACCAGAACACCCCTTCTCTAACATTCTCTGAGCTTGTAAGGTAGATAATAACCTTTTTGTCTTTCTCTTTGGGTCTCCAATAAACTCGAATGGAGGTTCTTCTTTTGGTGTGAACTTTACTCTTCTTTTGCGGCATTCAATAGAGGCACTGTACTTGCTCAAGAAATACATCCCTAAAATGATATCGTAATCCTTCATCTCAAGGACTACTAAATCACTATAGAGTTCTCGGTTGGAAATCCGAATTAATGCAGCTCTTAGCTACTGAGTAGATGCCATGACCTCTCTCGAAGGTAATGTAACGCCCGCCCTTATATCTACTCTCGGGGCGGGGTTACGTAATAATTAATCATACTTATTTTTTTTTTCTATCTTCTAGCATGACATTAAAACAACAACGCAAGGGCTAATGACTGAGCATGCTTGTTTAACTATCAAAGTCATTCTATAACATGATAATATCACTAGTAATGTAACTCATAACATAATCAAGTATAAGAGACCTCCAAGGTAAACACTATCATGCCATGTCAATCCTAATCACTAACACTTATTGTCAAGGGAACATAAACATAAACATAAATATGTAGATATAGAAGTCTTTCTTTCCCGAGCCACCACCCCACACATCTTCAGCACACCTGCCTCTTCCTCTAGTTTAAGTGTCCATTACCTTTATCTGCAGCATAAGACAACACATAAACTAGTAAGCACAAATGCTTAATAAGGATCCTGTCCTACTCGCTAAAACCATACGAAAGCATACAACATGTACACATAATAAATCATAAGCATGAGTTCATCATAGCATACTAAACATCACAGTTTCTAAGCAAGCAGTATAAAGTATGGAATGCATATACATAAGGATGCTTAACTTTTAAAATCATACTTTTAAATACTTAAATATCATCATATCATCATTGGGGGTCCCCGGCTTGTACCACATACATACATCATAAGCGCGCATCCCTAAGTAGATACGAGGTAGTGAGCCCCGACCTACTAGGGTAAGGACAGCATAGTCGGTAGTCCCAGAACCGGGGCGTTCTTAAGGTGCCCATCCCTGTTGCACAGCTACGGTAGTGCCAGAACCGTGGACAGCATAGTCGGTAGTCCAGAATCGGGGCGTTCTTAAGGTGCCCATCCCTTAGACCCATACTTTGGTCCGGTACAAGCCCATTCATAAAGTAAAATACTTTACATGCTTTTACATATATGCTAAGGAATACTCCAAATCCACTCTTATGGGACACACCACACTTCAAGGGTGCTCATGATCCCGTAGGGACACACCACACAACATAAGGGGTGCTCTTGATCCCATACTTAGTGGAGTATCCTTTCAAGCGTTTTATCATACACATCACATGCAATTCATAATGGGTGCCACGTGGGCTATATAAACATGCTCATACATATGTCATATTTCAACCACTTACACAAACTTATATATGACAAGGTTGGTCACATAAATCATATTCCTGTCATAGAAAGTGATAGCATACTTCATGAGTTAATCGAGTTCTTCTTAACCCTAAACCTAAGGTCCTGGCCGAAAGTCAAAGTAGAGATAGCTTAGGTTTTTGACATCAAACATCACATACAAGTATCATATCTATATCCATCATATATCATTCTAAGCATAGCATACATCATGGGGTAATCAAGCTTCACAAACCTAATGTTCTAGGCTTGGCCGAATATCACATGCTAGGGGAAAGGTTAAGTTTTCCTATCAAACATTCCTTTAAATATCACATGCATATACATATCATTAATCCCAAACATAAGCATATCTCCTAGGGTAGTTTAACCTTCACAAACCCTAACCTTAGGGAGTTGGCCGAATGGTGTAGGGTAGGGGAAATTAGGATTTTTGAATCAACATTCATACAAGCATTTACACAAACATCTCACATACCTATCATGCCACTTATTAAACATAGATTCCATCATAAGATAATTATGCAACCCTAATCTCTAATCCCTCTAGGGTTGGCCGAACTAAAGGGTAAGGGAAACTAGGTTTCTTGAAATCAAATCTTCACACCAACATTTATACAAGCATTTTGTCTACACTACTAAGCATGGATATATCATAGGAATCATACAACCTTAAAACCCTCTTTGCTTCATGCTTTGGCCGAAAGTCACATAAGGGTAGAACCCTAGTTTTTCTTCACAACATCATAAAGAAAATCAACATACCTATATACCCTAATATATCCTAAGTCTCAAGGGATCTTCTCATGTATTAAAGAGTAACCAAAGCCTCTCCTAATGGAGGTGGCCGAAACTTAAAAAGGGAAAACCCTAATTCTTTTGTACAAGAAAACAACAAGAATCATGCATAACAATTACACTGCAGGCGAGGGGATACTTACATCCTTTAGCTTGAATTTCCCTTCTCTTACTCCTTAGGATACCCTTGAAGAAGAAGAAGATGAGTGTTTCCCTTGTTAGCCTTATCTAGCAATCCTAGCCCTAGTAGAGGGCAAGAACCTTAAAGGGTTCCTTTCTCCTTCCAATTCCCTAGGGTTAGAACCCTAGGGTGAAATTTCGAACTTGCAAAGAGGGGAAGAGGGCTCTTGGTTTTCGAAAATTGAAGTGGGGAAGAAGAAGAAGAAGTGTAACTTCTTTTCCCTCTCTTATTTATACTCTTATCATGAAAAGACATGTCCCTTCGCTTCCCTCGATTTAACAAGAATGTTTCTTATTCTCTACACAAGAAACATTGCTTGGTTCATTGGTTATGACATTATTAGTGCAACTAGGAGGTTCAAGGTTCAATCCTTGCTTCCTCCTTTCTATATTTCCTTTTTGCACTATTCCACATCCAAACCCATTAAGACAAGCCCATCATGAATTTTCATAGTAATAATCATGTTTTATGAATTCATAATATTTCATAATATTTAATAATAATATTTCATGAATTTCATAATATTTCATATTCATGAATTCATAATATTTCATAATAATATTTCGTGAATTTCATAATATTTCATATTCATGAATTCATAATATTTCATAATATCCCCTAATAATATTTCATGAATTTCATAATATTTCATATAGTGCAACTAGGAGGTTCAAGGTTCAATCCTTGCTTCCTCCTTTCTATATTTCCTTTTTGCACTATTCCACATCCAAACCCATTAAGCCAAGCCCATCATGAATTTTCATAGTATTAATCATGTTTTATGAATTCATAATATTTCATAATATTTAATAATAATATTTCATGAATTTCATAATATTTCATATTCATGAATTCATAATATTTCATAATAATATTTCGTGAATTTCATAATATTTCATATTCATGAATTCATAATATTTCATAATATCCCCTAATAATATTTCATGAATTTCATAATATTTCATATAGTGCAACTAGGAGGTTCAAGGTTCAATCCTTGCTTCCTCCTTTCTATATTTCCTTTTTGCACTATTCCACATCCAAACCCATTAAGCCAAGCCCATCATGAATTTTCATAGTAATAATCATGTTTTATGATTTCATAATATTTTATAATATTTCATAATAATATTTCATGAATTCATAATATTTCATATGGGAAAATTTTGGGCCGTTACAATCCTCCATACCTTATAAAAAAGTTCGTCCCGAACATTAAAATAATTCTGGATACTTATTAGGTGTGGGTGCTGTCTCATTTCCCCGATTGCTACGTCCTCTAGCCATATCTATCATATAGATGATAAATGACTACATAAGAATTAATATTACTTTCACTTGTTATGCAAGTGTTAATCATCTCCATATAATCATGACTGTACATGAAATAAAATAAAGCGAGGTTAGGATCTCTTACTTGGAAGCGGCAGGATGAAGCTTGATGTGTGTGTGGTGGAGGGGAAACCTGCTCTGATACCAACTTGTAACGCCCGCCCTTATATCTACTCTCGGGGCGGGGTTACGTAATAATTAATCATACTTATTTTTTTTCTATCTTCTAGCATGACATTAAAACAACAACGCAAGGGCAAAGGACTGAGCATGCTTGTTTAACTATCAAAGTCATTCTATAACATGATAATATCACTAGTAATGTAACTCATAACATAATCAAGTATAAGAGACCTCCAAGGTAAACACTATCATGCCATGTCAATCCTAATCACTAACACTTATTGTCAAGGAAACATAAACATAAACATAAATATGTAGATATAGAAGTCTTTCTTTCCCGAGCCACCACCCCACACATCTTCAGCCCACCTGCCTCTTCCTCTAGTTTAAGTGTCCATTACCTTTATCTGCAGCATAAGACAACACATAAACTAGTAAGCACAAATGCTTAGTAAGGATCCTGTCCTACTCGCTAAAACCATACGAAAGCATACAACATGTACACATAATAAATCATAAGCATGAGTTCATCATAGCATACTAAACATCACAGTTTCTAAGCAAGCAGTATAAAGTATGGAATGCATATACATAAGGATGCTTAACTTTTAAAATCATACTTTTAAATACTTAAATATCATCATATCATCATTGGGGGTCCCCGGCTTGTACCATATACATACATCATAAGCGCGCATCCCTAAGTAGATACGAGGTAGCGAGCCCCGACCTACTAGGGTAAGGACAGCATATTCGGTAGTCCCAGAACCGAGGCGTTCTTAAGGTGCCCATCCCTGTTGCACAGCTACGATAGTGCCAGAACCGTGGACAGCATAGTCGGTAGTCCAGAACCGGGGCGTTCTTAAGGTGCCCATCCCTTGGACCCACACTTTGGTCCGGTACAAGCCCATTCATAAAGTAAAATACTTTACATGCTTTTACATATATACTAAGGAATACTCCAAATCTACTCTTATGGGACACACCACACTTCAAGGGTGCTCATGATCCCGTAGGGACACACCACACAACATAAGGGGTGCTCTTGATCCCATACTTAGTGGAGTATCCTTTCAAGCGTTTTATCATACACATCACATGCAATTCATAATGGGTGCCACGTGGGCTATATAAACATGCTCATACATATGTCATATTTCAACCACTTACACAAACTTATATATGACAAGGTTGGTCACATAAATCATATTCCTGTCATAGAAAGTGATAGCATACTTCATGAGTTAATCGAGTTCTTCTTAACCCTAAACCTAAGGTCCTGGCCGAAAGTCAAAGTAGAGATAGCTTAGGTTTTTGACATCAAACATCACATACAAGTATCATATCTATATCCATCATATATCATTCTAAGCATAGCATACATCATGGGGTAATCAAGCTTCACAAACCTAATGTTCTAGGCTTGGCCGAATATCACATGCTAGGGGAAAGGTTAAGTTTTCCTATCAAACATTCCTTTAAACATCACATGCATATACATATCATTATTCCCAAACATAAGTATATCTCCTAGGGTAGTTTAACCTTCACAACCCTAACCTTAGGGAGTTGGCCGAATGGTGTAGGGTAGGGAAATTAGGATTTTTGAATCAACATTCATACAAGCATTTACACAAACATCTCACATACCTATCATGCCACTTATTAAACATAGATTCCATCATAAGATAATTATGCAACCCTAATCTCTAATCCCTCTAGGGTTGGCCGAACTCAAGGGTAAGGGAAACTAGGTTTCTTGAAATCAAATCTTCACACCAACATTTATACAAGCATTTTGTCTACACTACTAAGCATGGATATATCATAGGAATCATACAACCTTAAAACCCTCTTTGCTTCATGCTTTGGCCGAAAGTCACATAAGGGTAGAACCCTAGTTTTTCTTCACAACATCATAAAGAAAATCAACATACCTATATACCCTAATATATCCTAAGTCTCAAGGGATCTTCTCATGTATTAAAGAGTAACCAAAGCCTCTCCTAATGGAGGTGGCCGAAACTTAAAAAGGGAAAACCCTAATTCTTTTGTACAAGAAAACAACAAGAATCATGCATAACAATTACACTGCAGGCGAGGGGATACTTACATCCTTTCGCTTGAATTTCCCTTCTCTTACTCCTTAGGATACCCTTGAAGAAGAAGAAGATGAGTGTTTCCCTTGTTAGCCTTATCTAGCAATCTTGGCACTAGTAGAGGGCAAGAACCTTAAAGGGTTCCTTTCTCCTTCCAATTCCCTAGGGTTAGAACCCTAGGGTGAAATTTCGAACTTGCAAAGAGGGGAAGAGGGCTCTTGGTTTTCGAAAATTGAAGTGGGGAAGAAGAAGAAGAAGTGTAACTTCTTTTCCCTCTCTTATTTATACTCTTATCATGAAAAGACATGTCCCTTCGCTTCCCTCGATTTAACAAGAATGTTTCTTATTCTCTACACAAGAAACATTGCTTGGTTCATTGGTTATGACATTATTAGTGCAACTAGGAGGTTCAAGGTTCGATCCTTGCTTCCTCCTTTCTATATTTCCTTTTTGCACTATTCCACATCCAAACCCATTAAGCCAAGCCCATCATGAATTTTCATAGTAATAATCATGTTTTATGAATTCATAATATTTCATAATATTTAATAATAATATTTCATGAATTTCATAATATTTCATATTCATGAATTCATAATATTTCATAATAATATTTCATGAATTTCATAGTATTTCATATTCATGAATTCATAATATTTCATAATATCCCCTAATAATATTTCATGAATTTCATAATATTTCATATAGTGCAACTAGGAGGTTCAAGGTTCAATCCTTGCTTCCTCCTTTCTATATTTCCTTTTTGCACTATTCCACATCCAAACCCATTAAGCCAAGCCCATCATGAATTTTCATAGTAATAATCATGTTTTATGAATTCATAATATTTCATAATATTTAATAATAATATTTCATGAATTTCATAATATTTCATATTCATAAATTCATAATATTTCATAATAATATTTCGTAAATTTCATAATATTTCATATTCATGAATTCATAATATTTCATAATATCCCCTAATAATATTTCATGAATTTCATAATATTTCATATAGTGCAACTAGGAGGTTCAAGGTTCAATCCTTGCTTCCTCCTTTCTATATTTCCTTTTTGCACTATTCCACATCCAAACCCATTAAGCCAAGCCCATCATGAATTTTCATAGTAATAATCATGTTTTATGAATTCATAATATTTCATAATATTTAATAATAATATTTCATGAATTTCATAATATTTCATATTCATGAATTCATAATATTTCATAATAATATTTCGTGAATTTCATAATATTTCATATTCATGAATTCATAATATTTCATAATATCCCCTAATAATATTTCATGAATTTCATAATATTTCATATAGTGCAACTAGGAGGTTCAAGGTTCAATCCTTGCTTCCTCCTTTCTATATTTCCTTTTTGCACTATTCCACATCCAAACCCATTAAGCCAAGCCCATCATGAATTTTCATAGTAATAATCATGTTTTATGAATTCATAATATTTTATAATATTTTATAATAATATTTCATGAATTCATAATATTTCATATGGGAAAATTTTGGGGCGTTACAGGTAAGGTCATTAAGAACTTCATCGTTTAACATTTCTGGTGGCCTTTATACTATTATCAGTCCTTCCGAGGTCTGCGGCCTACTAACACCGCTGGCCACGTTTATAAAGCTATCTCAGTCCTTAACATCTTGATCATTAGCCTGACTCTTTCTCTTTCAGTGCCAACTAGCTCTAGGCACAGACAAGCTAGTCGGTGAACTTCCTCACTGCTTCATCCACGGATAGTTCTCCAGGTCTGAACTCCGTGAATTCATCATAACGCTTGTTGGTTACTCGCATATGAATGTACTCTTCAAAGAACTCGATCTCGAAGTCGGCCCATGTCATCTGGCTGACATTTCTCTTGGTCTAGACTCTCTCCCATCACAATCTAGCATCTTCGGTAAGGCAGAAGGAGGCGAACTTTATCTTCTCTACCTCAGGTCAGTCCAGTTGCTCTACTTTGCTTTCCAATGTTTTGAACCATGATTGAGAATCCCATGGTTCACTTGTGCCTGAGAAGTTCTCTGGCTTCAGTTTCTACCACTAGATGAGGTACGCTTCTTGCCTTACCCCCCTTTCCAAGACTATATATGTAACCGATGGATCGTCGGTCACAATTGGTGCCACTACATTCTCCACCCGCGGGGTAATGGGAGCGGCCTACTGGTTAGTCATCATGGTGACAATAACTTGCTGCTATTCTACTACTTACCTTTGTAACCGAGCCATCATCTCTAAAAGATTTGGTAGTGGTACTGACTTTGTTGCCTCTTGCCCTTTAGGAGCTCGCTCCTCATTTTGGGCCTTTCTAGGACGTCCTCTTGACATTCTCTTACTCTATATCATAAAGAGACTATGTTGCCTCTTGCCCTCTAGGAGCTTGCTCCTCATTTCGTACAATTCTGGGACGTCCTCTTGTCATTCTCTTACTCTATAGTGTAAAGAAAAATAAAAGTTCATTATCTCTTACTAACTTACTTCATTATCTCCATGCACATATTAGCATATAATAATACTAACATACTTCCTTATCATCATGCACTTACTGATACTAGCAGTCAACAATGAAAAGCATACAAAACTACAACATATAAACTTCTTACTTGGCAGGCGGCAGGATTGATGCTTGATGTCAGTGTGGCAGAA
The DNA here is from genome assembly GCA_024364735.1 of Boesenbergia rotunda. Taxonomy (NCBI): domain Eukaryota; kingdom Viridiplantae; phylum Streptophyta; class Magnoliopsida; order Zingiberales; family Zingiberaceae; genus Boesenbergia; species Boesenbergia rotunda. The sequence continues at coordinate 160,134 of JAGFNQ010002471.1, read as the reverse complement.
GGGTGGAACTGGATCTGATACCACTCTGTGACGACCCCCCTTAACTTCTCTACCTTATAAGCGGATGCCACTTTTACTTAACCTTAACTTTACCTTATTCTTAGCCTTAGGTTACAACTACTTGACTTCCATTAACTTGCTCTGAATTCTTTTTTCTTTTAAAAAAAAACATTCATTGTATTTACTTTGCAAGGATTTGACCCCTAGACCTCTTAGTTGCAAAACTAAAGCACCAACCATCTACACTACAACGCTTTCCTTTTTATGGTACCAGTCGACTGATAGATAGCCAGTCGACTGGTGCATCGAACAGAAGGTTCTGTTCGATATCGCAGTCGACTGGTTCTGAACCAGTCGACTGGTACGCCTAAAAAACCTGCATTTCAGATCTGAAAATCATTTCCAAAGATCCACAAATCATATACTTTCAAGACATACAATGAAACAACTCCAAATCTAAACTCCATACTAGTTTTATAAGCATCTTAACAACTCAAAACGAATCCAATAACTTGAAATTAGGATTTCTATGAAATTTAACAAACTTATCAAAACACATGCAATCTCTACTAACTTTGTACCCAACTTTGACTCCATGTAAAATTTAAATAAGGTGATCCATCCTACCAATCCAAAACATCAACCATGAGTTTCTATAATCAAAATGCCTCTAAAACTTATCCCAAAGATCTCTTCCACGGTTCCGCCGCCACTGAACATCAATGCAAGTCCCGTTCGCCTCCATAGCTTATGCTTTTTCTTTACATTTATCTGCAATAGAAGGAAATGCAACTAATAAGTGAATTGCTTAGTAAGTAAATCCTAACTCACAAATCCATACGATAAATGATAAACATGCTCTTTTCAAAGAATGCTTGCTTCAAAATACATGCACTTGGAAATATTTGCACATAGGAACTTTCATACACTTATCATGCTCAATCATGCTTGAAAACAGTTACTAGCATCAAAACACTTGCAAACATAACATGCTCATGATTTCTTTTGAAACTTACTAATGATACATTTCCATACTTTAAAACACTAACTTCTTTGCTCTTTCTCTTTAACATGCGTATAACATAACCATGTCAACATACATAACCAAAAACATGCACTCAAGGAAAATTGAAACACTTACATATACTCATATACTTCAAAATAATAATCAACTTTCTCAGGCCTTGACACTGTACCATGGTATCAATGTACCAATGCGCGCATCCCTAATAGGTTTCGGGGTAGCTAGCCACCGCACCCTATTAGAGTTTCTTTCTAACTTTCTGTGGGCCTCTCTTTTGCCCGGTACATGTCACTTTACAAAAGTAAAATACTTTCTTACTCATAAAGCTTATAATTATCAAGCTATCTTTCCTTTTGCATAACTTTTTGCACTACAAAACTTTACCTTTCTTACTTGGAACTTTCATCGAGCACCTTGTGTGCCCTTAACCCAAAACTCATTTTTGGGACTTTTCAAGAACTTGGTCTTATCATACTTAGATCACACATACAAACCTACTCAAATTCAAGTTCTATGATAAGAACATATATTCTTTAGAAACTTAAATCACACAATAGAACAATATTCTTAAAGCATGCACTTAGATCACAAAATCACGGTTCTACAACGAGAAACTACATACGAAACTACTTCTATTACAGGTGAGTGATTTACTTACCCTTTCCTTGAAGAAAACTCACTAAGTATCTCGAAAATCCTAGCGTAGGGCTCCTCTTGTCTTCCCTTGCGAGAAAACTTCCCTCCATGGCCCTAGGGAAGGAGCCCTAGGTTCTCTACTTCAAGAGGAAGAAGAAGGAGGAAGAAAACTCCCCCTTTTCCCCTGTTTTCGCAGCCTCCTCACCTCTGCTCGCGCGGCCTCCCGAAACCCTAAAAGCGGTCTTAACACAACTCAAGTGGAAGTTTAAATACCTCTTCATGAAAAGGGCTTACTCAACTATAACATTAATTCACTTCAAATTTTTCTGTGCTTGATACCCATGCCTTGCTGGTTACCCCAACTCACTTAAGGCCTTGCTTTGCCCTGTGGTCGCGGGATCAAACCCCGCCCGACCCCTTTTTTTTATTTTAATCCAAAAAATGCTATAAAATTCAGAAAATTCCTAATAATTCACGAAAATTATTGGGTGTTACACTTGAAACATTCAATTAATAACACGTAGCAAGTGTTGGGACCGGGTGCATGTTGACATGGATGCGGGTTCATAATTTTAAAATTAATTACGTGCAGCGGAAGGTTTAGCATAAATAATTTCTCAAATTATTTAACCACACATCTAAGCATGCAACCTTATGTTGTGTAGACATGATTATATATTTAAAATTTTGCAGAAACGTAAACTAATTTACTTGTTACCTCGCGTAACTCGAAGAAAGGGACGAGATCCAACCGTAAGCGTCCCTCGGAATCTCCGCCTTTATTCGCGTCCACGCTGAGTATCTTCGGGATGACTTCGCAAAGCCACAAGTTTCGTGTTCTCGAGAACTACTAGATTCTCCTAGAACGCGACAAAAACCAAGAGAGAAGTAATCACATCGGAAAAACACACCACCAAGGTTAGCCAGAATCACAATTCCGCCGAGAAGGAGGAAGATGACTTGCGCCCAATCCCAAGGTGATGATGGCCGGAGAGGAAGATCGTCCCAACGGAAGAACTTCGACGCCTCGGTGCTTCTCCTTGTGCTCACGACAAGAAGAAAGGGGGAGAGTCTTGTGGCCGGCCAAGAGGAAGAAGGGAGGAGAGGGAGAGAGCCCAAGCAAGAATACTTGGATTATTTTGAATGAATTCCAAGCCTTGCCTTGGGTCCTTTATATAGTGGTCTCTCAACCGCCAAGTCTCTGTTTTCTTATGGAATAAATTTTCATTAGAAATTTATCATATAAATTTTCTATGACTTATTCCATCATGCCAAGTCTTGATTTTATATCATGGTTAAAATCATATTTTAATTCATGATAAAAATCAACCAAGTCTCTTTTTTTCTTATGGAATAAATTTTCATAAGAAATTTATCTTATAAATTTCTTTATATAAATTTCTTTATCATGATAAATCAATCCATGATTGATTTTATAAAATAAAATAAATCAATCCATGGTTCATTTTAATTTCCATGAAAAATAAATATCTTTATATAAATTTCTTTATATAAATTTCTTTATCATGGTAAATCAATCCATGATTGAGTTTATAAAATAAAATAAACCAATCCATGGTTCATTTTAATTTCCATGAAAAATAAATTTTATATAAATTTCTTTATATAAATTTCTTTATCATGGTAAATCAATCCATGATTGATTTTATAAAATAAAATAAACCAATCCATGGTTCATTTTAATTTCTATAAAAAATAAACCAAACCTTGGTTTATATAAAAATTTATATCATCTATAATTTTATAAAACAAACCACACTTGATTTATTTTATAAATTGAACCAAACAATTTGGTTGCCTCCCTTTGTTGTGGCCATCCAAGCAAAGAGGGTGGGGACCCTCTTTGGCCAGCCTATCCAGGCCACGCCCCAATGAATTAAACTCATTTAATTCATCTATTAAGTCTTCAAAAGACTTAGCCATCTTACGCTTCCGATGCGTCTCTGAAAAATTCAGATTCGACTTATCGTTTGGCTCAACCAAACCTAATCCCTCTTGATTGGAAAATCCAATTTTCAACTCGTTTTAAATCCCTCGGATTACTCGTAGTGCGTGTGACTAAATAGGCTTTCGATTTATGTTGGCCATCTATAATTAACCAATTATAGAACGATCATGAGTGTCACCTAGTAGTACATCATGATCCCCAATTAATCGAAAGATCAATGGTTGACCTCAGAAATAATTCTGAAACCCTTCAGCAGCTATAATGAATCGTGCCCCATTCCATTCAACATCTTATACCCACTTGGTTCAGGACATGGTCTATGTGTGTCAGTCCCCACTAGGCTGACTACGTCACACCTAGCGCAAGTAACATTTTCTCGTCCTACGTATTCTAATTACTCACATGTATCTAAGAGATTCATACTCTGAACATGTCATGCTCTGGCCAGAGGCTTCGAGTAACAATCCGATGATAGGCCTTGGGTATACATCTCCTCGCAAGGAGTGGTGAATCCTTTGTAGGCTGTTCAAACATCTTCGGGCACTTTGGCTTATACCCAATCACCCCGGGTCCACACCTCCTTAGAGATGCTTGCTTAAGATGTCAAAGTATAAGTCTCCATGACCAAGATGACTTAAACCCTGCAAGTCAAAGGAACATCGCACTTAAGCTGCAGTAAGAACTTCATTGACATATCTATATATAGACTACCATATGAAGTTTTACAGCCAGTCACTCCAATGAACTAGTTCCCTTAACTAGCATTCATGTTTATCTCCGGACATCCCAATGTCACCAGCCAGTGAGAATCAGCTGATTAGAGAATAACTCATGATAGTCTCAACAGAATTGATAGTGTCCGTATTTATCAATTCATCGACTAGGGACAATTTCGATACTTCACAATTGCACATGTAGAGATAATCACTAGTTGTGAATTTATCACAAATTCTCTCATGCTGTGAATTGTATTGCGGACATTCAGTAAATGAGTTTAAGATCTCAATCAAATACATAAACATGTATACTCAAATAGTGAATATTCATTTATTAAAATAAATGATTGCAATCATAAGGCGATTGCCTTAGGACACTTTTCTCATATCACTAACAAACTCCCACATGGCCTAATGCCAATCGCTACGGTATGCAATACCACAGGCTCTAACATGACTCTCAAACTTGCTTTGAGGCAAGGCCTTAGTTAAAGGATCCGCTAAATACCTTTCAGTGGGAATTTTCTCAATTTGTATATCATTCGTACTTATAATCTCTTTGATCAGATGATAGCAACGAAGCACATATTTGGATTGCTGATGTGACCTTCGTTCCTCTGCTTGTGCAATAGCTCCATTGTTGTCACAATAAACCGGTATTGCTTCATCAATGGTTGGAACCACACCAAGTCTGAGATGAACTTCTTGATCCAGACTGCTTCCTTTGCTGCTTCTGAAGCTGCAATATATTCCCCTTCCATGGTAGAATCCGCTACAGTGTCTTGCTTGGAACTCTTCCAACTTATTGCACCTCCATTCCAAATAAATACGTATCCAGACTGAGATTTGGAGTCATCCTTATCTGTCTGGAAACTGGCATTTGTATACCCACGTATTACCATATCACCTTCTCCATATATTAGGAACACATCCTTAGTTCTTCTTAAGTACTTGAGGATTGTCTTGACAGTCGCCCAATGATCCATTCCTGGATCAGACTGGTATCTGCTTGTGACACTCAGAGCATACGATACATCGCGCCTAGTACATAACATAGCATACATGATAGATCCTATCATGGATGCATAAGGAATCTTATTCATGCAAATCCTCTCGTCTTCTGTGCGCAGACACATAGACTTCGAAAGGTTGATCCCATGCCTGATGGGAAGGTAACCTTTCTTGGATTCCGACATGCTAAACCTTTTTAGCACTCAGTCTATATATGTAGACTGCGAAAGACCAAGCAATCGTTTTGATCTATCTCTATAGATTCTAATCCCAAGGATATAGGTTGCTTCTCCCAGGTCTTTCATGGAGAAAGTTTTGGACAACCAAATTTTAACTGACTGTAAGACTGATATATCGTTTCCTATAAGTAATATGTCATCGACATATAACCCTAGGATTACGACTGCACTCCCACTAACCTTCTTGTACACACAAGATTCGTCAGGATTTTGTGAGAAATCAAACTCTTTGATTGTCTCATCAAAACGGATGTTCCAGCTCCTGGATGCTTGCTTTAGTCCATATATGGATCGTCGAAGCTTGCATACTTTGGTTTTATCAACCGATGTGAAACCTTCAGGTTGTATCATGTATACATCCTCAAGCAGATTTCCATTAAGGAAAGCTATTTTCACATCCATTTGCCATATCTCATAATCATAATGAGCTGCTATGGCCAGGAGCATCCGAATGGATTTAAGCATAGCTACTGGCGAATATGTTTCGTCATAATCAATTCCTTGTTTCTGACGATATTCTTTTGCCACTAATCTAGCCTTAAAGGTAACAACATTACCTTCCATGTCGGTTTTCTTCTTGAAAATCCACTTGTACCCTATGGGCTTAATCCCTTCTGGTGGGTTAACCAAATCCCATACTTGATTTTCGTACATGGAATCCATTTCCGACTTCATGGCTTCAAGCCATTTATCCCTTTTTGAATTTTTCAGAACATCTTCGTAACTGATAGGTTCGTCATCGCTAATGAGTAACACGTCGTTCGATTCACTTATGAGAAATCCGTATCTCTCTGGAATATTGCATGTCCTGTCAGACCTACGAAGAAGTGGTGTTGTTTTAGGTTCAACTGATAGCTCATCATTATGAGTTATTGGTTGTGGGTCTAGACTAGGTGTCTCTGTAATGTCTATTGGAGTTCCTTGAACTTCTTCAAGTTCAATATTACTCCCACTGTTTTCTTGTAAAAGAAATTCTTTTTCTAGAAATACAGCATGCCTTGAAACAAACACCTTTTGTTCCAAGGGATGATAGAATTGGTAACCTTTCGTTTCCTTAGGTTATCCAATAAATAGACAATTATTAGACTTAGCATCCAATTTTTCTGATACAGTCTGCTTTACATAAGCATGACAATCCCATATCTTTAGGTGAGATAAATGAGGTTTCTTGCTATTCCATGTCTCATTGGAGTAGCAGAGACTACCTTGGTTGGGACTCTGTTTAGCAAGTAAACAACTGTCTTAAGCGCATAGCCCCAAAAGGATTTTGGAAGAGTTGCATGATTCATCATAGATCTAACCATGTCCATCAAGGTTCGATTACGCCTCTCAGATACACCATTATGCTGTGGTGTATAAGGCAGAGTCCATTGAGACAATATTCCATTGTCCCTAAGATAATCTTGAAACTCTTGACTCAAGTATTCACCACCCCGATCAGATCGAAGTATCTTAATAGTTTTGCCAAGCTGTTTCTCTACTTCACTTCTGAATTCTTTGAATTTCTCAAAAGCTTCAGATATGTGTTTCATTAAGAACACATACCCGAATAGTGAGTGATCATCGATAAAGGTAATGAAGTAGTTATAGCCTCCTTGTGCAAGAGTTGGCATTGGTCCACATACATCAGTATGTATTAGACCAAGCAATTCTCCCACTGGTTTACCTTTTCCAGAAAAGGGTAATTTGGTCATCTTGCCTTTTAAGCATGATTCGCATGTATCAAATGAATCGGGTTCAAATGATTCCAAAATTCCACATCGGTGTAATTTGGTCATGCATTTCTTACTTACATGGCCAAGACGACAATGCCACGTATAGGAGTCTATTCGATTATCTTTTCGAGCACATTTGTTGCTAACTTCGATATTGAAAATGTCACCGGATAAATCTAACGTGTAGATACCATTGCATAAAGTTCCGGTTCCATAAAGAACACCATTTAAAGTTATGTAACAGCAATTGTTACTAACAGTTAAATGATAACCCTTTTCATTCAAGCATGAAATAGATACAATGTTCTTTATTAATGAAGGAACAAAATAACAATTATCCAATTCTAAGACAAATCCAGTAGGGAGCTTTAGCAAATATGTTCCGATGGCAACAGCAGCAATCTTTGCTCCATTTCCAACTCGCAAATTCGCTTCTCCCTTGACGAGTCTTCTTCTATTCCTTAGCCCCTGTATGTCATTACATATATGTGAGCTACANCCGACTTCATGGCTTCAAGCCATTTATCCCTTTTTGAATTTTTCAGAACATCTTCGTAACTGATAGGTTCGTCATCGCTAATGAGTAACACGTCGTTCGATTCACTTATGAGAAATCCGTATCTCTCTGGAATATTGCATGTCCTGTCAGACCTACGAAGAAGTGGTGTTGTTTTAGGTTCAACTGATAGCTCATCATTATGAGTTATTGGTTGTGGGTCTAGACTAGGTGTCTCTGTAATGTCTATTGGAGTTCCTTGAACTTCTTCAAGTTCAATATTACTCCCACTGTTTTCTTGTAAAAGAAATTCTTTTTCTAGAAATACAGCATGCCTTGAAACAAACACCTTTTGTTCCAAGGGATGATAGAATTGGTAACCTTTCGTTTCCTTAGGTTATCCAATAAATAGACAATTATTAGACTTAGCATCCAATTTTTCTGATACAGTCTGCTTTACATAAGCATGACAATCCCATATCTTTAGGTGAGATAAATGAGGTTTCTTGCTATTCCATGTCTCATGTGGAGTAGCAGAGACTACCTTGGTTGGGACTCTGTTTAGCAAGTAAACAACTGTCTTAAGCGCATAGCCCCAAAAGGATTTTGGAAGAGTTGCATGATTCATCATAGATCTAACCATGTCCATCAAGGTTCGATTACGCCTCTCAGATACACCATTATGCTGTGGTGTATAAGGCAGAGTCCATTGAGACAATATTCCATTGTCCCTAAGATAATCTTGAAACTCTTGACTCAAGTATTCACCACCCCGATCAGATCGAAGTATCTTAATAGTTTTGCCAAGCTGTTTCTCTACTTCACTTCTGAATTCTTTGAATTTCTCAAAAGCTTCAGATATGTGTTTCATTAAGAACACATACCCGAATAGTGAGTGATCATCGATAAAGGTAATGAAGTAGTTATAGCCTCCTTGTGCAAGAGTTGGCATTGGTCCACATACATCAGTATGTATTAGACCAAGCAATTCTCCCACTGGTTTACCTTTTCCAGAAAAGGGTAATTTGGTCATCTTGCCTTTTAAGCATGATTCGCATGTATCAAATGAATCGGGTTCAAATGATTCCAAAATTCCACATCGGTGTAATTTGGTCATGCATTTCTTACTTACATGGCCAAGACGACAATGCCACGTATAGGAGTCTATTCGATTATCTTTTCGAGCACATTTGTTGCTAACTTCGATATTGAAAATGTCACCGGATAAATCTAACGTGTAGATACCATTGCATAAAGTTCCGGTTCCATAAAGAACACCATTTAAAGTTATGTAACAGCAATTGTTACTAACAGTTAAATGATAACCCTTTTCATTCAAGCATGAAATAGATACAATGTTCTTTATTAATGAAGGAACAAAATAACAATTATCCAATTCTAAGACAAAATCCAGTAGGGAGCTTTAGCAAATATGTTCCGATGGCAACAGCAGCAATCTTTGCTCCATTTCCAACTCGCAAATTCGCTTCTCCCTTGACGAGTCTTCTTCTATTCCTTAGCCCCTGTATGTCATTACATATATGTGAACTACACCCAGTATCAAGTACCCAGGTGGTCGAGGAAATAGAGTGACATTCAATAACGAAGATGCCTGAAGAGGATGGGGCATCGGATGTCTTCTTCTTCAAGGACTCAAGATAAACCTTGCAGTTTCTTCGCTAGTGGCCCTCCTTGCCACAATGATGGCAAGTGCCTTTTGGTGCTTTTTCAATCCTTTTGTCCTTAGTTAACTTATTGGTGTCCAAAATGGAACGCAAATTCAGAGAAGACATGATCAAGTGATTATCCTAGAAATACAAATTAAGGTTATGTGATGAGAATGATAAAGAATGCATCAATATACATTCATTAAATCATATTTATTTTTCGTATTGAATAACCCTTTTTATCAATTCGGGAGATCGTAGGAACATCTCCAAATAGGTTGATATCCATCCATAGATAAGAACAACCATGGCTAGGGCCATCAAGTTATTATTAGCTATGAAGGTAGGTAATTATACCGATTACATATTACATATATGTAACTATCACATTATGCTATCAACTAATTGAATGTTTGCATAAATCATTGGGTTGTTAACTCATTAACAAGTATGCAACAATATACATAGCACCCAACTGTACCTCTCTTTACATCGACCTTGGTTGTGGCACAACAAATCGATGCTCCAAGCTTAAGGCTGACCCATTAATCAAGAAATAGTTTTAATATGGTTGGAGCTCATTCAACCGTTTAGTCAGGCTTGGATGTGTCCAACAACCAAAACTAAGGATTGACCTCTGACTCCAACTATATTAATCATAAACTAATTCCATGGTTTGAACATGTCGAGGTTCAAGCCGGGCATGGATGCGTCCATCAACCCAAACGAGAAACAAAACTCCGGTTCTAACCATATTAATGGAAGGTGTTGGCCTTAATATTTTGTAAGGGGTTTTGGGTCTCATCCTTTTCTTTTAAGCATATTCATGACATATAATTATGTCATGTTCTAACGATTTCCTTAATAAAGTATGTATGTGACTTAATTTATCAAGTCTCATTAATTGAATTAGGAACCGGATTTCCTAATTCTAATTTCACACTTTATTCAAGGAATTGTTTTGGGAAACAATTTCCTAAATTGTCATAATCAATTTCGGAAATAATATGTTTAAGACTTTGATTTCTCTAAATCAAATCTTATTAAATTAAGAGACAGATTCTCTTAATTCAACCACATATTTTTTTCATGAAAATCTTATTTAAGGAAATATACTCTATAGGAAACAATTTTCCTAATTAATTTTGGAGACAATAATATGTAAGAGCATCACCTCATAAATCAAATAAGGAAATTATCGTTTGAGAATCAACTCAAAAATTTCCAAGATTTGATCACATATTTTATTTATGGAAAATTAATATCAATAAATAACTTAATTTGGACGGCTCCCCGAGGCTCAATCCAAAATAAGAATTTATTGATAATATAATTTGGACGGCTCCCCGAGGCTCAATCCAAATTAAACATTTGACAATTTAAATTCAATTTAGGAAATTTAATTATAACAACTCACTTTAAATTGGACGGCTCCCCAAGGCTCAATCCAAAATAAAGAATTTTGTAAATAATTTAATTTCCAATTATGAATTTAAATGACAATTAATATTCCCATAATTTGTCTAGACTTTCTTGAAAGAAAGTCCCCAAAATTGCGAGCTTTCCATAAATGGAAAGTTTCAAAAATAAAAAATTTTCAGAATAATTGTAAGTTTCTGATACAAAGAAAACTTACGTATTTCCAAAATTGGAAAATTTCCAAAATATGAAATTTCCAAAATTGGAAAGTTCCCAAAAATGGAAAGTTTTCACAATTATCATAAAATTTCAGAAACAGGGATATTTCAAAAGTTTGCGAAATTTCATGAGGATTTCCAAACTTTGAAATTCCTAAATCTAAAATTTACCATAATTGGAATGTTTCCATAATTGAAAAATTTTCCAAAATTGAGATCATGACAAAGTTTTCCGCAAAATAATTATATGATTATGTCGAACACTAACCGACTCTAATACCACTGTTGGGACCGGGTGCATGTTGACATAGATGTGGGTTCGTAATTTTAAAATTAATTACGTGTAGCGAAAGGTTTAGCATAAATAATTTCTCAAATTATTTAACCACACATCTAAGCATGTAACCTTATGTTGTGTAGACATGATCATATATTTAAAATTTTGTAGAAACGTAAACTAATTTACTTGTTACCTCGCGTAACTCGAAGAAAGGGACGAGATCCAACCGTAAGCGTCCCTCGGAAGCTCCGCCTTTATTCGCGTCCACGCCGAGTATCTTCGGGATGACATCGCAATGCCACGAGTTTCATGTTCTTGAGAACTACTAGATTCTCCGAGAACGCGACAAAAACCAAGAGAGAAGTAATCACATCGGAAAAATTCACCACCAAGGTTGGCCGGAATCACAATTCCGCCGAGAAGGTGGAAGATGACTTGCGCCCAATCCCAAGGTGATGATGGCCGGAGAGGAAGATCGTCCCAATGGAAGAACTTCGTCGCCTCAGTGCTTCTCCTTATGCTCACGACAAGAAGAAAGGGGGAGAGGCTTGTGGCCGGCCAAGAGGAAGAAGGGAGGAGAGGGAGAGAGCCCAAGCAAGAATACTTGGATTATTTTGAATGGATTCCAAGCCTTGCCTTGGGTCCTTTATATAGTGGCCTCTCAACCGCCAAGTCTCTTTTTTCTTATGGAATAAATTTTCATAAGAAATTTATCATATAAATTTTCTATGACTTATTCCATCATGCCAAGTCTTGATTTTATATCATGGTTAAAATCATATTTTAATTCATGATAAAAATCAACCAAGTCTCTTTTTTTCTTATGGAATAAATTTTCATAAGAAATTTATCATATAAATTTCTTTATATAAATTTCTTTATCATGGTAAATCAATTCATGATTGATTTTATAAAATAAAATAAACCAATCCATGGTTCATTTTAATTTTCATGAAAAATAAATTTCTTTATATAAATTTCTTTATATAAATTTCTTTATCATGGTAAATCAATCCATGATTGAGTTTATAAAATAAAATAAACCAATCCATGGTTCATTTTAATTTCCATGAAAAATAAATTTTATATAAATTTATTTATATAAATTTCTTTATCATGGTAAATCAATCCATGATTGATTTTATAAAATAAAATAAACCAATCCATGGTTCATTTTAATTTCTATGAAAAATAAATCAAACCTTGGTTTATATAAAAATTTATAACATCCATAATTTTATAAAACAAACTACACTTGATTTATTTTATAAATTGAACCAAACAATTTGATTCCCTCCCTTTGTTGTAGCCTGCCAAGCAAAGAGGGTGGGGACCCTCTTTGGCCGGCCTATCCAGGCCACGCCCCAATGAATTAAACTCATTTAATTCATCTATTAAGTCTTCAAAAGACTTAGCCATTTTATGCTTCTGATGCGTCTCTGAAAAATTCAGATTCGACTTCTTGTTTGGCTCAACCAAACCTAATCTCTCTTGATTGGAAAATCTAATTTTTAACTCATTTTAAATCCCTCGGATTACTCGTAGTGCGTGTGACTAAATAAGCTTTCGATTTATGTTGGCCGTCTATAATTAACCAATTATAGAACGATCATGAGTGGCACCTAGTAGTACATCATGATCCCTAATTAATCGAAAGATCAACGGTTGACCTCAGATACAATTCTGAAACCCTTCAGCATCTATAATGAAGCGTGCCCCATTCCCTTCACCATCTTATACCCACTTGGTTCAGGACATAGTCTATGTGTGTCAGTCCCCACTAGGCTGACTATGTCACACCTAGCCCAAGTAACGTTTTCTCGTCCTACGGATTCTAATTACTCTCATATATCTAAGAGATTCATACTCTGAACATGTCATGCTCTGGCCAGAGGCTTCGAGTAACAATTCGACGATACGCCTTGGGTATACATCTCCTCGCAAGGAGTGGTGAATCCTTTGTAGGCTGTTCAAACATCTTCGGGCACTTCGGCTTATACCCAATCACCCCGGGTCCACACCTCCTTGGAGATGCTTGCTTAAGATGTCAAAGTATAAGTCTCTATGACCAAGATGACTTGAACACCGCAAGTCAAAGGAACATCGCACTTAAGCTGCAGTAAGAACTTCATTGACATATCTATATATAGACTATCATATGAAGTTTTACAGCCAGTCACTCCAATGAACTAGTTCCCTTAACTAGCATTCATGTTTATCTCCGGACATCCCAATGTCACCTGCCAGTGAGAATCAGCTGATTAGAGAATAACCCATGCTAGTCTCAACAGAATTGATAGTGTCCGTATTTATCAATTTATCGACTAGGGACAATTTCAATACTTCACAATTGCACATGTAAAGATAATCACTAGTTGTGAATTTATCACAAATTCTCTCATGCTGTAAATTGTATTGCGGACATTCAGTAAATGAGTTTAAGATCTCAATCAAATACATAAACATGTATACTCAAATAGTGAATATTCATTTATTAAAATAAATGATTACAATCATAAGTCGTTTGCCTTAGGACACTTTTCTCATATCACTAACAGCAAGAATCTAAACTGAGAAATTACAAAACTAAAATAAAACAATTGGTTGGGGCATTTCATCGAACAAGTAACAAGCATGAATCAAAATAAGTCAAATGCAAGCAACATTAATCATAGGAGATAGAATTTGATTACAAGCATTCAACCATCAACAAAACATCCCACTACATCAACCCAATAACCAAATCTGATGGAGAGCTGCTGGAAGGAAATCTATGAAGGAAAAGCTGTGAAAAACTGCTGCAAAAAACTGCTATGAAGAACTTCTGTGGAGAACTGCTGCCGGCGGTGGAGTGGAGAGGGAAAGGAGATGAAGAGAGATGGAAGGTGGAGGAGATGACCAGCCGGCCGGTGGCAGCGAGGTGGAAGAGAAGAACTGCCGGCCTTGGTGAGGGAAGAGGCGTCGGGGTGGAAGAAGGTTCCGACCCTCTGTGATGGCGCGTGAGATGAGATCCCATCTTTGGCTGCCCTAATCCCCTTTTCTACTCCTCCTTTCCACCCTTGATTTCCTCTAATGAGTGGCTGATATCACTTGCAATGAAGCTCCATCAATCGTCGTTGCCAGATCCAAGTGGAGGGTTGTGATGACTAACGCATCCGATCGCATTTGGACAGCTACTGATCGGTTTGGAAGCTCTCTGATCGGACTAGATGACCCCTGATCGGTCTAGGGACCGATCAGGAACCTCCCTGATCGGTCTTGTTGATTCAGTTTGACCCTGATTGTTATTTTGGTGTTGACATCGATTTTAGTTTAGGTTGACGATTATGATTATGATTAAGTCCTAATCGGGGATTAAGCATGGTATGGAACTTCCTAGCTTGGAGGGCTAGGTGTTGGAAAATCCTAACCTGGAGGATTAGGTGTGAAAAATCCTAGCTTGGAGGGCTAGGTGTGGAAAAGTCCTAACTCGGAAGGTTGGGTGAAAAGTCCTAGCTTGGAGGACTAGGTGAAAAGTCCTAACTTGGAGGGTTAGGTGAAAAGTCCCAACTGGAGGGTTAGGTGTAAAAAATCCTAGCTTGGAGGGCTAGGTGTGAAAAAGTCCTAACTCAGAAGGTTGGGTGAAAAATCCTGACTTGGAGGGTTAGGTGAAAAGTCCCAACTAGAGGGGTAGGTGTGAAAAATCCTAGCTTGGAGGGCTAGGTGTGAAAAAGTCCTAACTCGGAAGGTTGGGTGAAAAGTCCAAGCTTGGATGGCTAGGTGAAAAGTCCTAACTTGAGGGTTAGGTGAAAAGTCCCAACTGGAGGGTTAGGTGAAAAATTTTGGCTTAGAGAGTCAGGTCCTAGCTTGGAGGGCTAGGTTGGATGAAATCCTAGCTTGGAGGGCTAGGTTTGAGTCCTTGGATCGGTCTGGTGACCGATCAGGGAAGTTGGCACGCTGCTCCTTCGTGGATCGCTCCAGTGACCGATCCAGCAATGACTGATCGGTCTATTGACCGATCAAGGAACACACAGTGAGGTTGGGAACCTACTGTGCGGCTCCTGATCGGTCTGGTGACCGATCAGGGAACAGGCAGTTGCCTCGTTGCTTGGCTCCTGATCGGTCTAGTGACCGATCAGGGAGCAGGCAGCTTCCTCACTACTTTGCTTCTAATCGGTCTGGTGACCGATCAGGGAGCACTCAGTGAGTTGAGTTCCCCCACTGATCAGCTACTGAATGGTCTAGTGACCGATCCACGATCTAGGATATGATTTCTGCGATTACTGTTTACTCAGGAGTGGACCGATCAGGCTTGAGCCTGATTGATCAGTGGCTATACTGATCGGTCTGGTGACCGATCAGGATTCACTCTGATCGGTCTGGTGACCGATCAGGCCTGTGTCATCGTGAAAGCTGGGAGTCCCAGTAACGCGGTAGATCGGTCTGGTGACCGACCCACGAGCCCTGGATCGGTCCGGTGACCGATCACTTTAATTCAAATTGCACTGTCAGACGCTCTAATCGCGTCTGAACGTATCTGATTCTCTGCGCTTAACATCTGATACATGATTCTCTATGTGATATGTTGTGCTAATGGTCTGATTAAGCTGCAGGTGACAGGGAAGGATTCAAACACTCAAGGAGAGTCAATGGAGGCCATTCCTTGGAGCAGTTTTGTCCGTTTTCCATCTCAGGTTGCAACGGACGTTGGCGCTAGCTGGATCTGCTGACTGGGGCTGGTCTAAGGGAGGCTCAGGGAGTCCAGAAGAGCTCAGTAGTGGCTGGTGGTTGCAGGAGAGCAGCTGGAGGCTGCAGTGAGGTGGTGACCTAAAGCTGAGTGGAGGAGATTTAAGCTCTTGGGCGAACAAGTCTCCACAACTCTAACAACAACAACTTTGATCAGTAACGTTGCGTGCTTGTGTTCTCTGCTGTTCCATCGTTCTTGAGCAAGCAACTGCAATCTTTGAAGCAACCATCCCTTACTTGAGCACTTGGAGGAGGAAACAAGAGGCTTTGTGAGTCCATCAGCGAGAAGACACGAAGAAGGGAGTTCTTGCGTGAGATCGTCACTGGGTGGAGCTCGGGAGAAGTTCTGCTTGTGTTCTTGCCTGTCCTAAGTGCTATGTAAGATCTTTCTTGTGTTTCATTGTGCTTAAAACTTTATCCTTGTTGAAACGTTGTGGAGAGGTTACTCCACCGAGAAGGAGGTTGCTTACTATTCGGATTTTTCGGGGCTTGATCTGCCGAGGATCAAGGGATCGCCCACCTTAAGGGGACGCGAAGGAGTAGGGGCATGTTATCCCCGAACCTTGTAAATCCTCTTGTTAGCGTTCTTGTGTTTGCTCTTAGCTTAGCGTTTTTATTTTTGCATACTCTGTTTTCTTTAGCTTCCGCTGTGCTACTAATCTTTGAGTCGCAGAAATTTCGATAAGCCCAAAACTTCAAGTGTCGAAGATGGAGTATTACTTAAAGATGGACATCAACACTTGGTTCGCGATGAAGGAGGGTTTTACCCCTCCAAAGGATGATGAAGGCAAAGAACTTGAATCTTGGCGGTGGACGGCTGAACAAACTCGAAATAGTGAAGCCGACGCGAAGGCGGTAGTCACCCTACAATACAGCATGAACAAAGACCAACTCATCAAGGTTGGTCCATTCACAAGTGCAAAAGACTTGTGGAATAAGCTCATAGAACTCCACGAGGGCACCCGAGATTCAAGAATCGCCAAGAGGGACTTGTTCCTCAACCAACTCCAAAATCACTCCATGAAGGAGAATGAAACCGTAAGTGAACTCCATAGCCAGTTCAAGGAGGTCTTCAATGGTCTTCATTCTATTGATGAAAAGGTCGAGAACCATGACCTTGTGAGGTATGTGTTAAAAGCATTTCCAAGGAATGCTTTGTGGTCATCCATGGTGGATGCCTACAAAGTTTTCAAGGATTTATCAATTGTTAAACTAGATGATTTATTTTGTGAAATGAATTACATGAAATGGCTAACAAAGGCCCCAAGGAGAAGGGGATTGCCTTAGTTGCAGGGGAACGATCCAACAAGAAGAAGAAGGAAGTCTCTTCATCTTCATCCTCTTCCGAATCCGAGTCCGATTCCGAGGAAGATGGCAGCGGGTCTTCTTCCTCCGAAATGGCAAATTTTCTGAGAAGGATGATGAGAAGGGGTCGACGCTTCAAGGGTAAAGGTAACCCTAGTGAAGCTAAAGATGATAAGTCTAATGCTTCTTGTTATGAGTGTGGCAGGAAAGGGCATTTCAAGAGTGAATGCCCAAAGCTAAAGAAGAAGGAGGAGAAATCCAAGAAGAAGGAAGAAAAATCCAAGAAGAAGAAGAAGGCCTTGAAGGCCACTTGGGATGAATCCTCCTCAAGTTCATCCGATGAAGAAAAGGAGGAGAAGAGTACACGGCATATGGCACTCATGGCTCTTGGAGGAGAAGAAAGCAGTGATGAATCCTCTGACTCCTCAAACTCGGCTTCATCATCTTCGGATGATGAAGAGGTAACCTCTTCCGAACTTGAAAAATGTTATAGAGTAATTGCATGCTTAACCAATATGCTAAAAAAAATCAAAAAATAGGGTTAAATCATTGCAATTAGAAGTTGAACAATTGAAGTCATCTAGGGATGAGAACATAGATGACTTGCATGTTGAAATGTTAGAGGATGAGATTAAATCTTTGAAAATTGAGATTGAATATTTGAAATCCTCTAGGGATGAGGATGTAGATGATTTACATGCTGAATTGTTAGAGGATGAAAATAAATCATTAAAGAGCGAAGTTGAGAGACTCAAGAATATTCTTGAGAAGTTCTCAACAAGCTCAAAGACCCTAGACATGATTTTGAATGCCCAAAGGGCGGTCTACAATAGGGCCGGTATTGGTTACCGACCCAAAGAACCATCATTTGTGTCTTTGATGTCTAAGACTGATATGAGACAATCTAAGACACCTAGGGCTCAAAAGAAAGTTGTCAAGGCATGGGTGCCTAAGTCTTGTTTAGTAGATGCTTTAGGTCCCAAGGTGTGGGTACCTAAATCTTCCATTTTTCGAGTTGTGTAGGTTATGATTGAGGGGGAGCATCTATCAACTTGGTTCGTTGATAGTAGAAGCTCCAAACACATGACCGGGGATAGATCATTGTTTACCACACTTCAAAGAAAAAGTAGAGGTAATGTTTCATTTGGTAACAATGGTAGTCTTAAGGTTATAGGAATAGGAGACATTCAAATATCCGAATGTCTTAGAATTTCAAATGCCCTTCTAGTCAAGGGGATGACATTTAATCTCCTAAATATCAGTCAATTGTGTGATACGGGTTACACAATTGATTTTCAACCAAGTCAATGTCTAGTTAGACAACATGATACCTTGGACACAGTGCTAGTAGGAACAAGAGTAGACAATATTTATCAAGTTTTATTTAAAAGTGCTACTAATGCTTCTGCTAAGTGTCTCATGTCAAAAGAAGAGGAGTCCACCCTTTGGCACCAGAGGCTGGCACATGTTAATATGAAGAATATCCGGAAGTTGGCCTACAAGGGATTAGTTCGTGGCTTACCAAGCATCAAGTATGGAAAAGACAAACTTTGTAATGCATGTCAAATGGGTAAGCAAACAAAATCTGCACATAAAGGTAAAAGCGCTGTAAGTACATCTACCGCTTTAGATTTACTTCACATGGATCTATTTGATTGTAGCACTATCATATCATTGAATGGAAGTAGATATTGCATTGTTATCATTGATGATTTTACAAGATATACATGGACTTATTTTCTTAAATATAAGGATCAAACCTTAGATGTTTTCATTTCTTTTTGTAGAAGAGTTGAAAATGAAAAATCATCAACAATTA
Organism: Boesenbergia rotunda; assembly: GCA_024364735.1. Lineage (NCBI taxonomy): Eukaryota > Viridiplantae > Streptophyta > Magnoliopsida > Zingiberales > Zingiberaceae > Boesenbergia > Boesenbergia rotunda. The sequence goes on along the minus strand of JAGFNQ010002471.1, from coordinate 140,895 downwards.
AGACAATTAGAAGTGATCATGGAGGTGAATTTCAAAATCAAAGGTTTTTAGAATTTTGTCAAGATAGAGGGTATAGACATGAGTTCTCCACACCTAGAACACCACAACAAAATGGTGTTGTAGAGAGGAAGAATCGTGTTTTACAAGAGGCTGCACGAAGCATGCTCAATGAGTACTCATTACCGAGTTACTTGTGGGTCGAAGCTGTAAACACAGCTTGCTATGTGCAAAATCGAGTCCTCATCCATAGATTCTTAGGTAAGACTCCCCATGAACTTTGGTTTGGGAAACCACCTACGATTAAACACCTTAGGGTGTTTGGTTGTAAGGTGTTCATCCTAAACACCAAGGACCATCTTGAAAAGTTCACGGCAAAGGCTGATGAAGGGATACTAGTCATGTTCTCCCTAGTTAGCAAAGCCTACCGTGTCTACAATAAGAAATCTAGATTGGTTGAAGAGTCTTCTGATGTTGTCTTTGAAGAAATTCCAAAGGCCAATGAACAACCAGAAGATGAAGTTCAATTCGAACTTAGGAGACTAAGTTTGAATGAAAGTCCAAATGTTGTTGATGGTGATGAATCCGATGACGGTGAGCCTAGACAACTCATAGGTCAGCCGGATCCTGAGGCTGAGCTTGTGTCTAGTGAAACTATTCAAGAAGCACCACCAACACCTAGGCAAACTATATTAGCCTCTAGTCATCCCTAAGACCAAATTGTTGGAGACATCCATCATGGGGTTAGGACTAGATCATTCTTCCGGAATGAGGTTAATGAAGTTGCTCTAATTTCTGAAATTGAACCTAGAAAAATTGATGAAGCATTAAATGATCCCGATTGGATCATTGCGATGCAAGAAGAACTAGGTCAATTCGAAAGGAGTCAAGTTTGGGACTTAGTCCCTAGACCTAAGAAGACCACCATCATTGGAACCTAATGGGTCTTCAAAAATAAATTGAACCATAAGGGAGAAATCATTAGAAACAAGGCTCGCTTAGTAGCCAAGGGCTATAGTCAAGTTGAAGGCCTTGATTACGATGAAACATATGCTCCCGTGGCACGATTAGAGTCCATCCGATTGATGCTTGCATTTGCAGCACATCGGGGTTTCAAGCTATATCTAATGGATGTCAAATCGGCCTTTCTAAATGGTTTAATTAGAGAAGAGGTCTATGTCGAACAACCTCTGGGGTTTGAGAGTACCGAATTCCCAAACCACGTATTCAAGCTCAAGAAGGCGCTTTACGGCCTTAAACAAGCACCCCGAGCTTGGTATGAGCGGTTGTCGACATTCCTAATTGAAAAAGGCTTTGTAAGAGGCCAAATAGACCCTATACTGTTTCTACGGAGAGATGGTGACAATATTTTTGTAGCCCAAGTATATGTCGATGACATTATTTGTGGCTCAAACAACAAGGGCTATTTGAATGAGTTCATTGGACACATGGAAAGTGAATTTGAAATGAGTCTAGTGGGAGAATTGACTTTCTTCCTTGGACTTGAAATCAAACAAATTCGCGATGGGATCCATGTGCACCAATCAAAATATACTCAAGAGATGCTTCAAAAATTCAACATGAGTGATTCAAAAGAGGTAACCACTCCCATGGCTACAAACACAAGATTAGACAATGATGAGAGTGGTAAACCCGTTGATTTGACTCAATATCGAAGCATGATAGGTAGTCTGCTATACCTCACAGCTAGTCGACCTGATATACTTTTTGTTGTGGGTATGTGCGCTAGGTATCAAGTTTGTGCCAAGGAATCTCACTTAATTACTGTTAAACGAATTTTGAGATATCTCAAAGGCACAATTGGAGTTGGTCTTTGGTACCCTCGTACCGAATCATTTGACCTAATTGGCTATACCGATTCCAACTACACTGGATGTAAGTTGGATCGGAAAAGCAGGAGTGGGGGTTGTCAATTCCTAGGATCATCTTTAGTTAGTTGGTCAAGTCGGAAGCAACATTATGTTGCTCTCACCACGACTGAGGCAGAATATATTGCTATGGGAGAGAGCATATTGCAATTATTGTGGATGATTCATACTCTAGAGGACTATGGATTAAGCTACAAGGGTGTGCAAGTGTTGTGCGACAACATTAACACAATTAACCTAACTAAGAATCCAGTCCATCACTCTAGGACTAAGCATATTGAAGTGCGTCACCACTTCATTAGAGATCATGTTGCTAGAGGAGATGTTGTACTCTCATATGTAGAGTCCAAATCAAATTTAGCAGACATTTTCACTAAACCACTCCCCGAAAATGAGTTTAGCTTTTTAAGGAGGGAGTTGGGAATGTGTCGCGCTTCATAGACATCAAAATGCATTCAAAACTCTTGTTGATCATTTCAAATTGTTGGGATACAATTGGGTAACTTTGGGGACATCTCACACAAACTATAAGGCTCAACAAAACGTTTTTGTTTACTAGAAATGGGTGAGATGCTAGGATCGACTCAATTTCTCAAAATGTCAATGCATCCCTTGAGAAATTAAGTTGACGAGATAAAAATCACTTCGGTGACCAAGTATGGGGAAAACCAATGCATAACACATGTGTATTTGACTCCATGATCATACTTGGACATTCCAATCAAGGAAACTTGATTGGAAACTTGAATTTGAAACAAACTTGTTTGAATGATTGTTGATTGAGTTTGACCCCACTTGGGTGGAGCAAAGTGATTTGTTCAAACCATAAGGACCTTTGATCCATGTTTAGGGATCAATTATAGTTAAGGGATCACTTCCAAGATCGATATTCTTCATCAGATCTCTTCAGAAATCGTGTGGAAGTCTGAAACTGAAAGTTTCAGATCATATCAGGGAGTATCAGGAACCCTGATCAGTCACTAGACCGATCAGGAGTATGGCTGATTGGTCACCGGACCGATCTAGCTCTCTCCTGTGGTGATCGGTCTACAGACCAATCAGAGGGGTCACAGAGACTTTACGAAATTTTATCTACACATTCTGTGCTAGACTGGATCGGTCCCCGGACAGATCTGGCACCCCGTGGCGATCAGCCCACAGACCGATCATGGGGCTCACAGAACACTCTCCGAATCGTACCGATAGCTTCTTGATCGATCAGCTGATCGATCAGGAGCCTTCCTGATCGGTCACCCGACCGATCAGGACCAGGCCAGTCTGATCAGGCCAGAGCCTGATCGGTCTGGCCGCTATCAGATCGAACGGTGATCCGTTCAATCGCATTAAAGTTTGGTTGGTGGACCGATCCACCAACCGATTTAATCGCATATTCTCTTCACTTCCCAAGCCCTAGCCGACCAAAACCCCTCAGCGCCGAACCTCTTTCCTTCCTCCTTTGCGCGTGTGATCTCCCCTCTACTTGCTGTGCGAGTGAGCTTGTGTGCGTGCGATCCTGAGAAGGTGTTCTGCAAGCTCTTCCTTGTCCGAGTTCCTTTCTTGCTAAAGGTCTTGCGCTCCTTTCTTGCGCCGAAAACTTCTTCCTTCACGAGCTCTCCTTCCAGCCTTCAAGATCCTCTCAAATCAACATCAATGGCACCTAAGTGAGTTTTTGGTTAGTTTCTTTTTTGGATCAGATCATAGATTTTGTATTTGCAGCTAACCATGTTTTGGTGTTTTATTGTTGTGTTGTGACCTCATGTTTTGGCCGTGACCCTCCATTGCCATGTCTTACCTTTGATTAAAAGTCTTACCTTATGATTATTTCTCCGTGATCAAATCTGTTGTCATGATCCACACCCACTGATTAAATCAAATCTCTTCTTCATTTAATTATTGTTCCCATCTTACATCAAACTGATTAAATCTAATTTGATCAATGTCTTACATTATATTCATTGATTGGGTCATTGATTAAACTTTGTCTTGACCAATGTGATCAAATCTTGATCAAAAATGCTATCTTGATTATTCCAATCCATTAGAAGATCATCCAAGGGGAAAGACCCAATGGAGGGTGGTTCCAAGGGTAAAGCCCCTTCTTCATCTACGCCCTCTCGAAGGCCTCAGCCTTCCTCCAGTTCTCGCTTTCCAATGCTGCCTGCGAGCAGGCTTTTGAGTCCAGGACCTTCAAGTTGCACTCCTGCCGATCAATTGATGTTCCCTTTCTAACCAAGCACTGCCTCTCCATCATGGAGATAGTCACTTTCTACAATCATGGCTTTCTCCTTTTTCTTGAAAGGACTATCAATTACGACCTTGTCTCGGAGTTCTACAACAACCTTCAACAAGGGCCTCAAGGGGGCTTCGAATTCACTACTCGCGTCGCAAAGAGAAATCTTGATTTCTCTTATGAGATTCTAGTGGAGTATCTGGGCGGTCGACGATCGCCTAATCTGTATTCTATCTATCCTAAGCTCCCTGACCCCTTGTTGGCTCCGTTTGTAGGCGTCACCCCCGACTCTATATATCAGCATTTCTTTGGCCATCCCCGCCAAGCCAGGCTTGACGAGTTGGGTCCTGATTTTCTGACCTTTGTAGCACTCCGTCTCTCTCCTACCAATTTACGTACTCTTCAAGATCATTACGAATTGTATCCTACCGATCACTTCCAAGCCCTTAGCCGAGATCCGACCCTATCATTGCTTGATGCTCTATGGCATGCACTGCCGCATGGACTTTGATATCATGGAGAGCATTTTTTAGTCCATCTTATCCTATCGAGAGCCGAACTGGCGCACAGTCAATATGTTATTTGGTCATGTCATCACCGACTGGCTTTTGTCAGTAGGTGTTGATGTCACCAAGGGCAGGACAGTGCCCATGGTCAGACAGGATTGTTGGCTTGGCCGGCGGGCATTTGCCAAGTCCGGCATCATCATACGGGATCGCGATGGGATTTTGGTTTGGAAGGACGGGAGGGGTCTCGGCGAGCTACCTGGGGGAGGTACACACTTTCAGGTACCAATAGATGTTGCTGCACCTCAGGAGGCTCCCGCCGCCGCTGCTGCTGATTACGACTATGACCCGGACCCGGATCTACGATGGCAGATTTCCGAGCTGGATCAGATGATCCAGCATGATCTTCACATACGAGAGCTCTATCGAGAGGAGATCAGTTCGGGGTTCCGATCTTTCGACCGCAGACTGACCACGGTGGAGTCTGATGTCTTAGGGATTCGTACGCTGCAGCAGACGTGGTATGATGAGTGGCGCCGACACACATTTCCTGGAGATGCGCCCTCCGGTAGTACTGCACCGGGTTCTATTGTTCCTGACGATGATGACACGATGGATGACCCTATGCAGGATGTTGATCCCCCCGCTGATGATTGATATACTCTGCCTCTGTTTGTGATTTGACTATCTGACTATTTGGTTTGTATGACTTTTGGGCTGTATGCCCCATGACTTGACTTTTATGGCCTTATGCCACACTTACCTTGACTTTGATGCATTGATATGCATCTGATTAGTTGTCTGATTTTGATACACTTGACTATGACTAGATTTTGCTTAATGATGCATCTGATATTTTTCATGTATTTCACATTTGCCTTATCTTGTTTTGATTGTTGGCTTATATGTGTGTTCACATGATTAATTACTATCTACATGTTTGCGTTGTTATGATTTTGCTTATGATGGCATGTCCATATGATACATATGCTAGTTGTGTCATGCCTTATCTTTATCATATGTGTTCATATGTTTATCAGAATAAATCAATTCTACCTTTGTTGATTTGGGATACCCCTAGGGTTGAGCGGGAGTATGGTTAGACTTAACAGCCTCTCTAGACCCGTTTCGGTGATCGACAAAGGGGGAGAGTGTGGTTGGTTATGTTTGGGATGATAATATTGTAGGGGGAGGATCCTGATTCCCCTATGATTCTGAAATTTGAGAAAATTGATTGAGAATCCCTAAACTTAAAATCGGATTGTCAAACAACAAAAAGGGAGAGATTGTTAATGCAGTCTGACCCTGATTGTTGTTTTGGTGTTGACATCGATTTTAGTTTAGGATGATGATTATGATTATGATAAAGTCCTGATCGGGGATTAGGCATGGTATGAAAAATCCTAGCATGGAGGGCTAGGTGTTGAAAAATCCTATCCTGGAGGGTTAAGTGTGAAAAATCCTAGCTTGGAGGGCTAGGTGTGGAAAAGTCCTAACTTGGAAGGTTGGGTGAAAAGTCCTAGCTTGGAGGGCTAGGAGAAAAGTCCTAACTTGGAGGGTTAGGTGAAAAGTCCCAACTGGAGGGTTAGGTGTGAAAAATCCTAGCTTGGAAGGCTAGGTGTGAAAAAGTCCTAACTCGAAAGGTTGGGTGAAAAGTCCTGACTTAGAGGGTTGGGTGAAAAATCCCAACTGGAGGGTTAGGTGTGAAAATTCCTAGCTTGGACGGCTATGTGTGAAAAAGTC
>JAGFNQ010002471.1:102559-130351 GCA_024364735.1 Boesenbergia rotunda | reverse complement strand
CTGCGATCCTCCTCTCGCGCGGATCCGACTCCCAATCGCCCCTGCGATCCTCCTTCGGTGAGCATCCGGTCTCCGATCGCCCCTGTGATCCTCCTTCGACACGGATCCGGCCCCCGATCGCCCCTGGGATCCTCCTTCGCTGATCCGATTTACAATTGCCCCTGTGATCCTCCTCTGACGCCGATCCAGTCTCCGATCGCCCTTGCGATCCTCCTTCAGCACATATCCGCCTCGATCAACCCTGTGATCCTCTTCCGACGCGGATCCGGCCCCGATGCCCCTGCCGATCCTCCTCCGGCACAAATCCGACCCCGATCGCCCTTGGGATCCTCCGGCACGGATCCGGTCTCCGATCGCCCCTGCGATCCTCCTTCGGCACAAATCCGATCTCTGATTGCCCCTGCGATCCTCCTCCGACTTGGATCCAACTTCGATCGTTTGCCGACAACCTCCGACAAATATCCAGCTACATCTACCTAGATCCGCCATTGTCGGCCTCCTTCAACAGAGATCCGACATATCCAACCCAAACCATCACGCCGCGAAGATCTGGCGTAGATCAGCTACATCCAGCACCGATCCAATATAGATCGGCTATCTCCGGCATAGATTTGCCACTGTTGCTGTGTTACGGCCTTCGAACCGTTATTATATTCCAGCCTCCGAGCCGCTATCATATTCTGGCCTCTGAGCCGCATTACTGCGTCTCAGCCCTCGGTCCACTCTTACGGGCCTGGTATGCATTTGCATTCGGTATTTATATACTCAATTACAATGTCGTCTATCTGCTTTATGTACTCTGCCGGAACCTGACTTAAGCGTCGAAGTGGCATCACCGAGACCCCTCCCAGTGTCATTCTAATGTTCCTCTCCCCTTCTCAAGTCGCAGCCTCTACGTAGCCGCAAGTCACATCACCGGGAGTCCACCGTCCACATTGTCAGCTTCCAGAACAGGAGCAAACACCCATGCAGGTACCAACTACGCAAACCCGGAGGCAAAATCTTGGTCAAAAGCACTTTAGTCATTGAACTCTTGACCTCAAGACACTAATCATGCTATGATACCTACACGCTAGCCTCATTTTCTCACTATTGAAATTACACCTAGTTGCTCCCGTGTATTAGTATTCTTATTTTACTATTTCTAATAGTCTCTAATATCCATCGTAGTGAATAAACATCTATATCAGATACATCTATGTTAAATTAATATTTTATATGTTGTTTCCTAATCGCCTAAAAACTCAATAGTCAAACTCATGCAAGGTTGGGAAATATGGTAGTTGACTCATAGACTCGTGTGAGTTTATGACTTGATCTAATGTAAAATGAGTCAAAGTCAGAAAGACCATTGACTTGGAATTAGATGGAGTTCTTATACAACCATTTTCTAAGTCAAACTCCTGAACTCAGTCTCATATGGCAAAATCAACACAATACTCTCTGCTCAAGTGAATAAAATTGCCAAACCTTTTAGTTTGGTTCTGATTTTTTTTTTAATTTTTAGTTTGCAGTTCTAAAAATAAAATAAGGTTAAATTGAAAAAAAAAAAATTATGTCAATCTTTCAAGTGTATATGAATATGTAAAAAAAATCAATTCTAAATATTTATTTTATTTCTCTTTCCAATTTTCAGATTTTATTTTCTAAGAAACAAAAAATGAATATAGAAAATTTTCCCAACCAAACAAGGTAAACATTCTTTGCTCGCTACTTGTTAAACCCTGCTTCATCGACTTTATAGTTGAGCTTCTCCTCGCTTCATCATTGCCTTGTTTACCTCACATCTGTTTCTTCTCTTCTTCATCTTCTCTTAGTAATCCGCTAAGCCCTCTGCTGATTGTCCAATGTCCATCACTTGTACAAATTCACGACCACTATCCTGTGACTAAAACAGGTTAGCATCAATCTATACTCTTCTCTCTTCCTCACTGATCTTCCAACTCCAAGTTGGTATGGGTCATTTTCTTCTCTTCTTCATTTTCTCCTTATTCAGCAAGTTCTCCACTGATTATCCAGTGTCCATCACTAGTTCAAATCCACCACCACCATCCTGTGGCTAACAATGGTTAGCATCAATATATACTCCTCTCTTCCGCACTGATCTTCCAAATTAGTATATCTCAAATTTCTTACAATCAAAACATATGAAAATTTACTTTTCTCCTTTACACTTTCTCTTCATTGTTTTTTATGCTTTAAAGCATGTTTTTAATCTTTATGCTTTAGTTGTGTTTGAATGGTGGAACATTAAAGTTTTGGGTTATAGTACGCTTGTGTGTAGTTGAAGACTTGAGGTTAGTTCTTGAAGTTGGAAAGTATGTTTATCTTTAGTTATCATTGCCTTTTGAAGGTATATTGAGCTTAGGACAGAATCATGTGATTTGTTAATTGAGTTAGATGGTCCATCATGATTTATTTCAACTAGAACCTATTTATTTGTATTATTTATAAGGAATAATATTAAATTTTATCAAAGATTCTTACGATTCTAAGATCTAAGTCCATGGATCCTTATTTGAGTCTATATAGTATAGCGAGTCTGATAACCTTGGACCCAATAGTTAATTATATCATGGTCCTATTTAAAAAAATAATTGCCTATAAGTACACAACATCACACATTATTCTAGAATCACCGGTGTATTTCAATTATCAGCTCTATTATTATACCACCACTAATATCTACTTCTTGTTAAAGTTTATTCTACTTTTACCCTCTCGATATAATCTGTAGCGGAGAAATTACTGTTACCAAGGAAAAGTTTTATCTGCATCTTTCCAAAAATGCAGAAGACAAAATAAGTATAGGTAGATATTATTATTAACATTAATATCAGCAAGTACCTAGTAACAGGCAAAGCTTTTGAAGATAAAGGTGTTGGTGACAAACGAACTTCAAAATATCACAAATGGGCACAGATATATCTAGAGTAAGTTGGCAATGGAAGTCATTCTTAGTGGGAAAAAAAAGTTACGGTAAGGATTAATTTTCAGATATGATAATGAAGAAACAAGACCAATGTTACTGCTATTGGTTTACAGATGTAAGGTCAAATCATTGTAAATGAAAAACCAATTGATAATTCTTCTAGAAGAAACAAAAGTCCATCAGCAGAGTGTTGATCCTCTTAGATGGACATCATTACCACAATGTTGATCCTTTATGATGGTCATAAAGGAATAGTTGATATAGCATCAGTAGAATACTAACCAACAGCCTTGCCCTTGTTCTGCTCTTCTTCTGCTAGTGAAAGTGCGATGGCATGATCAAAGTCTTCATCTTCACGCTTCCGAGGAACATCCTTGCACCCACAATTTCATTAAATGAGTTCAGCGAGAAAAGTTGTAAGAAAATTGTTCATACTTAGACCATTTATATATGAAGCAGTGATGAAGGCATGCAACAGTAATAGATTTAACATATTAGATTAAGGGTACTGTGGATTTTAAAGAAATTCAAGGATCCTAACTCTGGAATCCTAGCAATACTTGGCAAGAACATGCAATTTGTCAGTTTGTAAAGCAGTTCAATGACCAATAAAGTATGGCTATTGACAAAAATGCATAGCTAACACAAATGTGATGCAGAAGGATCTGAAGATTTTTATTATTATTTTTGATAATTTTCATTATTTTGGCATTTAAGGTATTTTTGATGTTTTAGGTATTTTTGACAATTTATACCTTTTGTATTTTTTTGGATTTGAGCCCGTTTAAAAATTTTAAGATTATAAGTCTATTAATATTTTTTTCTTTTAGAATTTGTTTTTCTTTCTTTACAAGATAAGAATTGAAGTTTAATATTAGGATTTCTTTACTTTATTTGGGTGTTAAGGTCCGAGTCTATATAAAAATCTATTTGGATGTTTGAGGAATAATCCTCAATTATTAAATAAAATTTCCTTTTTTCAGAAATATCTAGAGAACGATGATTTTCTTTTATTGCCTTCTCCTCAATTCTACCATTCTCGTCAGCCCAGTAGGATAATCGTTATCCGTGCCAGTGTGTATCCAAAGGTAACAAGTTCCGATTGAGGAAGTCGAACGTCATATCCAATGGAAGGTCGTCATGGTAGTGATTGTGAGCGTGCCAGGCAAGTTCAGGAAGCTTCACACAGTGGTCGTAGCACCCGAGACGAGATTGAGGATTTAGCAAGTTGCAATTTAACCCAACGTCTAGCAACGCGAAATCTTGAAGAACATGAGATACGTGGTCGAGAGGATCGACACTTTGTCATTCGAGTCGATCTACCTGGATTTTTGGTACGTCACAGATAGAGAATTTTATTGATTGGTTCAACAAAGTGGAGCGGATGTTCAACTATAAGTAAGTTCCAATGAGATGAAGGTGAAGTTGATTGTCATCAGACTCAAGGGTCAAAGATCGGCGTGGTGGGAGCACTTGCGGTGCTCACGAGACAGACAGGGCAAAATCAAGATTGAGAATTGGGAGAATATGAAGAAAAAAAAATGAAAGATCACTTTCTTCTTTTTGGGTAATACACTCAAATTTCGTTCCAAGGACAATTAGGTTTTTAACATGGAGGACAAAAGCTTCGACACCCAAGATGACCTTGACAGATTCGAAGAGAATTGCAAACCGATTTACAATGATGACAGAGTTGACGAGGTGCAACAACTATTTTCAAAGTGTGCTGAATTTATTTCAGAAGATCTCAAGTCATCGGCAAAGAAGAGATCTGCAGCAATACTATTGGTGGAAGAGGTTAGCTGGAGACAAACTATGTCCACTTCAGTTCAAGTTGGTGGAGGTGTTGGCAAGACTATCATGGTTGATGATATTTATAGAAGTAAGGAAATTGCCTCTTTTATTTTAATTTGGATAAAAATTTTCTTGAGAAAGATATGGAAGCTAAGATCGAAATAGTCAGTGATCCAATTTACGACAAAGACAAGACCGAGTCAACTAGTGAACCAGCTTATGATAAGGAGGAGGATCCCATCTATACGGTGTTCGAGTGCGAGATAAGAGGTAGAGAAGAACATGCCAAGAGGTTGATGAATGGTGTTGGGAGCAATACAATACATACAATAGATGATTTTGATGAAGAAGAAAGTGATGCTCGGGAAGAGGACATTGAGACTGGTGTGGGGGCAGATGCAAATGGCTTACAGAGGGGATATCATGCTTCCAATGGATTTTGAATTGCCTCTGTTAGAGCAGCTTCAATAGAGAGAGAAGAGGACCAAGATGAAGAGGAGGAGGATATAGATGAGTATGAGGAGTGCTTGAGGGGACGTGAAGAGGACAAGAGCAATGTCCACAATATCAAGCTTATCGGTGGATCGACGAGGATTATTAAAGTCCAACTGCTACTAGTGGATTTTGTCGATTTAGTTCCGTATGATCTTTCTCCTGGGCTACCACCTGACATTACACTAAACTCGAGGACGAATTCTTTTCAACCCTGGGCGATTGATGTAGGAGGATCCAAAGATTTTTATTATTTTTGATAATTTTCATTCATTTGGTATTTAAGGTTTTTTTTTGTTGTTTTAGTTATTTTTGGCAATTTCTATCATTTGTATTTTTTTTTTGGATTTGAGTCCGTTTAGAAATTTTAGGATTGTGAGTTTATTAATAATTTTTCCTTTCTTTTAGAATGTATTTCCTTTTTTTACAAGATAGGAATTGGAGTTTAAATATTAGGATTTCTTTCTTTTATTGGGTCTTAAGGTCTGAAGTTTATATAAATATCTATTTAGCTATTTGAGGAATAATCCTCAGTTATTAAATAATATTTCCTTTTTTCGAAAATATCTAGAGGACGGTGATTTTCTCTTCTTGCCTTCTTCTCAATTTCTCCTTCTCGTCGGCCCGTAGGATAATCGCTATTCTGCTCGGCGTCAAAATGTGAATATAAAAACATCTTATATCAGTAAAAATAATAATGTATTAGAGCAGCTGTGCTTGCATAGTAGATGACTCATGTCAGCTGTAGTAGCAATCAGTAACTGTAAGCTTTCAGGATGTAGATTTAACAGTGGTGACTGTCTATATCGAAAAGTAAAAGAATGAAGAGCTTAACCATTGAGAAATTTCAGTTAAAAATAAATTTAACTGAAAATCATGGAATCTATGATCCAGATACATAGTGCTGTCATTGCAAGCTTGTAATCAAGTCAGCTGGTCAAGAGTGCTACTGATGGAATAAGAGTCTCTAGATGAGGACTCAGAAGCTACGAGATTTTGATCATGCTTATCTTCTTCTTCTTTGCTGTGACTGATGATTGTGAAGAGAGAATTCGTTAATCTAAAACACTCAGTGTTCGCGAGATATGATTTACTACTTTTCTATATGATCTGCTCTAAATACAGAGCAATCGCCGCATCAATTATATAATCTACTCGATCCAACATAATTAATGCATCTTTTATATCCAACACGTCCAGTACTTCCATCCAGCATGTAACAATTTCATCCACCATAGTCCTTAGACGTGTTGATGAAAAAGCCTGTTGAGTGGGCTAACGTCATGGCCTCAGTTAGATATGTCAATCAATGGGCTTCCACCTCAATCATAATGCTGCAGGAAGACTTCTAACACATATTAGTTTGGGGACAATGCAGTTGCAAGTTTTTTGTTTTTTTTTACCAAAAAACACCAGTTGACCCAATTTGAAGTGGTTTTGAAGGGTTCTCCAAGTGTGCTTCCATAGTGGAAGGCTGAAAATAAATGCATCAGATCTTTAAATTCGTTTCAATTCAAATTTGACAAAACACAGTAATGTAACCTTTCATAGAGCTGAATGGACAGATAAGATTAATGTAGATAGTCCCAAATAGTTGAGACAATCATCTCATTTGAGCATCTGCTGAAATTGCTAGCTCCACCTGCTTGATATCAAGAATGAACTGAAGACAAAATAAACATTGATGCAATGGACCAACCAGGGGATCCTTGACGGAAAGAGAGGGAAATCCAAAATGGAGAAATGAGGTACAATTTCTCCTATTGCAGTGGCTTCTAGTCTAAACCAGTCCTTTGACTAAGCCTTACTGCGTTTAGAGTTGTTACCTTTTTCTACTTGCTGCACTCCTTGCAGACTTCTAAGCCTATGTTTGGAAGGGGTGAGGAAAGGTTCATTAATGGATGGAGAAAGGAGGGGAAGAGAGGGAAAGGGAGAGGAGTTTAAGTATTTATCTTACCCTTGTTTGGGAGGGAGAGAAGATCCATCCGGGAGGAAAGAGAGGGAAATGAACGTTAAATATATATAATTACAAAAATATCCTCTTTTTTTAAAATAAATCTGCATATGCAAAAAAATAAGGATAAAATTGGAACAATTTCTCCTACCCTCTCCTTCCCCTTAAGAAATTTCACTGATTCCCAAGCATGCAAGGGTAAACTTTTACTCTTCTCTCCCCTTCCCCTCCATAACTCAGTCCCTCCCAAACAAGGGTCACAATTCCCCTTACCCCTGTTTACCATTCCCTCCTTCACTCACCTCCTCTCAAACAGAGCATAAATCTTTGGTCAGAGGTACATTTTAAAATGAGCATTTTTGTTGTAGCACCTTCAAAAATTCTTGCTCCAACATATCACAGACTCCGTATTAGCATGGTATATGAGAAGCTTCAAGTAATTGTCACAAGAGCTCTCATACCAAACTGTCAGTTCATAAGCTAGCAATCAAGTGCACAAGTTATATTATGCAAGGGAGGAGTTTTCAGATGATATCTTAGTAGAATCTCCTATTGAGATCCTGCAACATTGGTTAGTCCTTCCTTGCTTCTTCCCTATTATACCTTTTAGTGTTGGGAGCTTGTCAAAGAGACAACTCAATGTTACAGAGATGCAATTTCTTCATTGTTTGATTCTGTCTACTGTGAATTAACTTACATCCCCCAGACTCACTGTGTGACCACTACATTGCTTGTTGAATCTGTTGAGTTGGGAGCAAAATTAGGTCCATGAGACATGGCTATGGAATTAGCAAGATTTTGACAGACATTATATCCTAAGTATGATTATAGCATCAAAGCATATAGCATTGTAAATCATGGTTCAAATCAATTATTTCCAAGTAATGACCAAACAATCCCTACTTCCTCTGTAGAGAAAACTTATTAATTGCATTGTAAAAAGGCTGTTGTCTTATTAATTGCATCATGAGAAGACTGTCATAGTGTGCATTTTCAAGTCAGAAATTGATTTTTAAAAGCAAGCAATATATGAATTCCTGAATAGATAACACCATAAATTTCAGAAACAATAAAAGATAAAAGTACAAAGGAAAAGGCAGTACCAATGAAGTAGAGGGCCGATCATAAAATCCTTCAATTGAGTGCCTTCCATGGGATTGACCAGCTGAAATGATAAGTTTGATTCTTCAACAATTTCATCTAGCCAACCCATTATGCTAATGTTTGATTGTGTATCCCTCACAATTTTTGCCTGCACAATGGCATGTCTGATTTAGCAACCCAACCCAAGAGCCACACATTAATAGGCAATTCATAATTTTGATATGTTGGATAATATGGGATGGTTCAACCATTTTGCAAAAATAAACCAAGCTTGCTGCTTCTAAGAAATTCACAAAATCAAGAACAGAAAAGGACTAGAGACATTCTGAGTTTCAAGTGAACACTAAAATCTTGTAATGACTGATTCTTACTGCACATGTCATGAAGTAGAAGCTGACTACCTTGAAATTTTAAACATCTCAAATTTAAAAAAATGGAGTAGTCCAAGTTTGTAGTAGTTATGGTTTTGCTGACCAATACTGATGTTGATAAATAATTAAACATTTTCAACATAATTCCAAAATTGAGTATAGCTCATTGTTTTTGTGTGAAATAAGCTTCTCAAATCTCAGATGTAGGCTCATTATTGATTAGCATGCAATAAGAATTCCGACAAAGGTGAGCTAAACCTGATGACAAAAACATATGATCTACAGACTATGTCAATCATCTCAAATCAATACACGTCCCAATCAATAACATTTTACTTAAAAATCAGAAGGGTGGAACAGATGACTAATCGGATAGATAACTTAAATGCGTAAGGTTATGATACGAAAACGATCTCATATTTTATAAGGCACAAAAAGCAACTGGCAAGGGAAAACACGTGCAAAATCGAGCCAGCGGACAAGCACAAACAGAGTTTTGAATCCCTACCTATGGAAGATGGCGATTTAGCAACAAACAGATCAGATTGAAGCTTTAATCAGATGCAATTGACCTTATTATTATCCTCTCCAGTCGTCACAACCAACAAAAAAAAAACGAGCTTTTGCAGTTATTCGAGATCAAGGAAGTTCCAGAACCTCAAACCTCAAAAGTAACAATCGATACCGAACCAAAAGTGAAAAAGAAAGCCATAGTGCTAGAGAAACCATTTTTTAATGTTGTTTTCTCCCACTCTCTCGATCGCTCGCATAAGCATCAACTCACGCCAGAAATCAGATTTCGATCGGGGAAGCCGACGTTGGGCAAAGTGCACAGGAGGTTAAAGAACAAACCTTTTCTACTCCATGATCTCGCCTTGCCCCTTACCTGCCCCGCCAACGTGGAGACAGTGGGATCCGCCTTCGAAGCCCTCGCTTGCTCGTTGACTTCGGTTTCAACTTCCAAGTAGGGTAGTGTTCCGGGTTAGCAAAATAGGGCAAAAAAATTGGAGCTTTGGAGTGGGAAAATGGGAGGATGCGCCGTCGCTTTCGCGGATTTGGAGCTACGTCGGAGCGGGTCCCCTCCCCGCCATCCACCACCGCACACAAAGCGATCGGATACGGTTATGACTCCAGAAGAAACACTTCTTTTTCCACTCCAACGATTAATTAATGGCGAGAGGCCACCTGATTCTCTCCGTAGGACGGTAGGAGCTCTGCTTCTGCTCCGGATGGAAAGCCTGCGCCATCGCCCTCCATGGCGAATCCGCTTCCTGTACGCGCTTTGCTAATTTAAAATATATTGGTTAATTGTAATATGTAATCTTTATATTTTATCTTTGATTTTGAATTGAATTAATTTGTTATATTAAGTTATATATTGTTTACCTCATGAATTCATGCAGTTAATTCGGGTGTTTATCTAATTAGATCAATTCTTTACTGCACAAAATACCTAATTGGATGTCTTATCTCCTACCTATCACTTTTAGAATAAACAATATCACATTTTTCTCCAATAAATGAGATTCATTGTTTTTTTTTCAAACATTAGAACTGTTTGCTTGGGTGAATCAATTTGGAAAAAAAAAACACTTGAATATATAATGATTAATTATCACAACTAATTTGCTTAAATTAATGGTAAATTGGTTTACCATAATCACCACTAAATTAGATTATTATGGAACAATCATTGTGTGTTTTGTTAAAAATAAACTTATCTTTCTTCTAGAATTAGATAGAGTTAAAAAAGGTACATGGAGCTGAATGAAACTCAGTGCATCAAATGACTTCGACAAGCCAAGTGAACCAAGTGAGTCGAACAAGCTACAAGAGTCATGTGGAGAGGGCAAGCTAGACAATTTGAATAAACCAAGCCATCGGATAAGATGTGCAAGAGATGCAATGAACTGAGTAAGACAAATGGATCAAACAAGCCGAGTAAGTCGTGCAAAATGAGCAAAAAAGGGTGAGGCGAGCTAGTCAACCTCTGGCAAGCCGAACAAGCCAAGTGGGCGAGACCAGCAAAGAATAGCTTATATGGAGTTCACACATATGAAAAGGTGGTAAAGAGTATGTACCTTGTCCAAAAGAAATCCAAACAAACAAGGCGATTTATAATTGCAAACAATGCATGATGGTCTGAGCATCAAAATTGTTTGTTAAGAACTACATCAACCTCAAAATTGCTGAAGATGTTAACAGAAGTAAAACAACTGCATCTAATTAACAAGCTGTTGGAAAAACATCTGTCATCAAGCTCATATGATGTTTTCGGTTAAACAACGTATCCCATCATCTCGAAACCAGTTTGCATTTATCATTTATGTTGAAGCAACTGTTCATCAGGATTGCGCCTCTGCTTCAGAGTACTTTGTGTGCGATGATGACATGAAAATTGTTTTACTTAATCTGCATCTATCAAGTCGGTGCAGAAAATCATTATCAGTAAGATCCATCATAGAGACTCAGGCATGCTAGAAATAATACAAACTTTTTGAAAGCTAGTTGCATATTTTGAAACTTCATTTGAATGAACTATAAATTATAATCAGCATCCATAAATCAAGAATAGCAGCACCAGAATAGTTGGGACTAATGGTCTGTTGTTGTTATATCCATGCATCAGTGAGCATGATGCAGTTCCTTCTACCATTTGTCAGGCAGAATGCATTGGAAATAGTCAAAATTCAGAAGTCTAACTCTAACTTAAACTATACTCTTCATGGTCAATCTTAACTAGTGTCCAGAACAAGCAATTTATCAGTCTTCAGTGCCTAAATTGTTAGATGTTTCAGAAGGTAACACTGTATTACCCCATATGGTTTTTTAACTCAGCAATCACTGATATGCATGGTCAAACTCATGTTGCCTTTTATTCTTATGGAATATCACAGGCAGCCAGCAGCATTTATGATGCTTTTCAAAATATTTGAGTTTCATTATGCCTTGATCAACCATCATCAAGTCAATGCAGGTATATGATGAATAACACTACTTCAAGGAATAAGTATGCTGACAGAACTCTGCACCATATTAGTAATTACTTCTCCCTTCCATTTCAATTGTAACAAATCTGTCACTCTCTAGCCAACTAAGTACTCCCATGGGGCCATGACTTATGAATAAGCCATCACATTACAATCAAACTCAGCATCGTCATTAACTGATAAAATGCTGAAGAAATGTGTTGACAGACCAATGCAGATGCATATACTCAAGAACTAAGCTAGCAAAAGGTGTCATCTCCAATTGTTTACATTCTCACCCTTCCATAAATGCCAAGGTAAAAGGAGATGTAAAAAAAGGGATCCACTCAGAAACACAAAATACTATGTTACAAGCCATGTTCCTTTTTCCCCTATGAATTATTAATCATAGCACCACAAGAAATATAAAACTATCACCATTGTACCACATAGAACTTTTTAACTTTTCTGGGCAAAAAAGGTATTAACTTTATGGACTATTTAATTAGATTTCATCATCTAGAATCTGACGCATAAGAAGATAGTTTGCATGTAAATCCAGTAGTTAAACAGACATGTATGAGTGTAAAAGAAATATTTACTTGTAAAAGTGTAGATACTGACCTTTAATAATTCTCGGCCACAGGTCTAGAAGGGAAAAGTCTCAGAAGAAAAGTTACCAGAGACCATAAACAAACCACGCCAAGAACTTGGAAAACAGCTAGCATGGAAATTAATGCACTACTTCTTTCCATTGCTGAGTTTGTTGATGCATCTCGCATTAAGAACATTAACCTTTCCATAAAGTTTGCTGCCTTGCTCAACTGATACAATCTATAAACCTGTAATATGTATTAGTTTTTTAAGAATAGCATCAGACAAAAGAAGCAATATTCAAATTGTTACCTCAAAGATTATTGGCAATGTAGGCCAACAAGAAGAATTGCGGTCAGCGAGGCGTATCTCAAATGCATATTGTACGGCACATCCCAATAGAAACGGGGTAACCGCAACAACAGCAGGAAGACCAATAACTGGCCAAACAACATAGGCAGCCAGAAGAGGTGCAAAAATCTTGAAACCCATGGTGAAGAAGGAATATGAAAGGTATCCTCTGAGGCCTGTGATAAGGCTCCACCTTTTTGGACTGAATTCAAGATATGGACGCTGAACATGATCAGTTATGGATAAAAATGCAGCAAGCCCAGCATAGAATATTATTTCTGCAGATAATGAGGCAACAATCTCTGCAGAGAGCATTTAATGTATCAGAAGAAAATAAAATATATATATATATATGAAGCACTATGTAGCTTAAGTAAGATTCAACTGGCATTTCATATAGTACTTTCGCTAGGAAGATGATTATTATCATGAAATATGATGAAATAGTTCCATTAAGACAGAAAAGATTAACCAAAATATTTTAGCAAAGTGTTACGATTTATATTTCACCTATGTGAGTTACTATTCAAATATCCTCCATCAATTTTGTTGAGCAGGTTATGTTTAAAGTGATCCTTCAACACAACAGTAATCAGGTGGCTTTCATACAGTAGTCTTTCTGATCAATGTGTTTCTAGACTTACCATCATAGCATATCCAAAGAATTTTTCTCGCTTAGGTAGAAAATGATGTTGTATC
The DNA here is from genome assembly GCA_024364735.1 of Boesenbergia rotunda. Lineage (NCBI taxonomy): Eukaryota > Viridiplantae > Streptophyta > Magnoliopsida > Zingiberales > Zingiberaceae > Boesenbergia > Boesenbergia rotunda. The sequence goes on along the minus strand of JAGFNQ010002471.1, from coordinate 117,091 downwards.
AGAATAAAAGACAATCACTTTGAATGAGCCTAGTCCATGTACTATTTTTATAGAAGACAAATTATCTATTTATTAACCAAAAAGAAAAGGAGAAAAACAATGGTTTTCTGGCATAATTATAGTTTCCGAAGCCCAGTGGAAATCAACAAAAGAAACCCAACATGTTATGTTAGTCACCGCTATTAGTTCTATCTATATGGAACTTATCCTGCCTACCCAAAAGTTGTGTCCTTTGAGGTTGTTTAGTTTTTATACTTATATTTAGCATAATTTCCTTTAGTCGCTTTGCAAATAAAACATTCAACTCTAATTGATGGAATTTGTATAACAATGGAATCTATCAATTTCATTGGACCTACTCACATTGCCTTGACTTATTTTCTCAATTGTTGTGTCCGCAATTATGTGCATGAAAGTCATACTTAGACTTTTCCCCCATTTCAAGTAATTCCACAAATCCAACTCAATGCATTCTAGTTAATTGTGTTGCTTTTACTTCATGCCAAACACTCTTGGACTGCGTAACAGTCCACAATTATTATGTTAAACACGACAACAAACTCCTTGGACTGCGTAACAGTCAGAGAACATAGATTCTCTCGATGCCAGTGTTAGATGGCGAAGGAGAATTATTATCTGTTACAAAAGGAACCATCTCAACATCATGGCGTAAAAGCAAGAAATTTTCCAAGAGTAACAAATACCTGAAAGGACCTCATCTCTCAGGACTGATTCAATTACACTTCTGAGAAAAAATTGGGGAAGCACTGCCGAAGATATCAGAGCTAGAGGACCCAAGACCCACACGAGAGATCCTGTGCTATCCTTGAGAGGGGGAGAAACCGGCTTTCTATCTTCTACCGTCTGGTGAGTCAATCCACAGAATGAGGCAGACCCCGACTTCCCACTAACAGAACCAAAACTGCCCTTTCCATAAGACTCAATCCGAGAGAGCGACGAAGATCCCTTCGAGACAACTGAGGACCTTCTGGTATCAGAGTCGAAATTGGAGGAATTGGCCTCACTGTCCGCTGCACCATTGGACTTCTCCGAATCAGGCAAATAGGAAAACGCTTTCGATCGACCTTACAGAAACCCCACCGAGACGACGTCAAGATCATTTTTTTTTTCGTATATAATTGATGAAAGAGCCAAAAGGATTTACCGCCGGAAACATTCCCCAAGCTAAAGCTACGGCGTTCCCCCCTTAGCATAGAGTATGGAAACTGCAAGGTAATATGATGGTTCAAGAGGGTCTTTGGTTTGTCCGAATTGTGGTTGGGAGAAAAGAGCTTACTGCGGCGCGAGGAATGGGGAAGCTTCGACGACGGGATCCAGACGGCGTCTGGGTAGATGATGGGGGAAGCGAGAAGCGGAGGAGGCGGCGGTTAGAGCAGCAAACGACCTGCGTCATCGTCGTCGCCATCGCATCCGGAAGCTGGTGTTCTACCAAAAATCTCAAACCCTCGTTAGCCGCCTTCAGTGCCTGCCGCCTTGTCGAGTTTAGCTTCTTCTCCAAGCCGTTGAAACCTTCGTTAGTAATTAATAATGCAATGTTAGTGAACGACGTGGCATTATGTATGTACAATTTTTGATGGATTCATCATGTCCCCCAGAGTATAGTTTGAGGGATGGCTGCCGAAGGCCGTCGATAGTGTCCAAACGATAATCGAACGTGTACATATAAAGTACCACGTCATACCACATCATTCACTATGGTTTTTACTCTTTCATTTTCACTCTCCCTATCATTGCTTGTATGTTAAATACTTTTAAGGCAAAGAATAAAAGTAAGAAAAATGATAAGGAGTATGAAAATGGGAGAGTGAATAACATGATATTTTATATACAGTAATTTCCGACGGGTTCACCATACCCCCTAGGATATAGTTTGATTCGGGACGGCGGTCGAAGGCCACCGATGGTGTCTAAGTGATAATCGAACGTGTTCATATAAAATATCACATCATTCACTCAAGTGTCACGTCATTCACTCTACTATTCACTATTTCATTTTCACTCTCCCTGTCATAGCCGAAGGCCGCCGATGATGTCTAAGTGATAATCAGACATGTTTATATAAAATGTCACATTATTCACTCAAGTGTCATATCATTCACTCTATTATTCACTCTTTCATTTTTCACTTTTCCTATCACAGCTCTAAACGTAACACTCATTTTTTGAATAAAATAAAATAACATCTAATATATAATAATTACTACTATGATTCAGACTGAATTGAATGATTTTAATAAAATTTAAATAATTTTAATCAATTTGATAAAAAATTATTTTGATGTAAAAATATTTTATATATAATAATTTTGAAAATAAATTTTCGATAATATTTAAAATTTTAAATTATTACTTTGAAGATTTTTTTCATGTTTTAATATTGAATAATTTGATTTTGAAGTGTCGAATTAAGAGTGAATATTTAGAAAAATGTAATTATGAAAAATTGATTGATGAAATAAAAACTATAAGTAGATTATTTTTTTATGATTAATTATAATAATTCTTTTTTATTTTTTATCATGTAATAATATTAATTATTAGCAAAGTAAAATACAATATATTCTATCAAAAATGATATTTTGCATGCCTCATTCCTACACGCCTGTGCTCGATCAAGGTGTTTAGATTTAATTCAAGCGTCTGAACTGAATCCATTAGTAATATTTTATTTTGTTTTATTTTATTTTATTTTTTTTAACTCCGAGATTAAGATAATTAGATTTTGCCTTTAAAATTTAAGGATTGAATTATAATATTCAAGTTGAAAAAAATAACACTAAAAAATTTTAGATGATCACAGGATATATATTAATTTATGATGTCTAATAGCTTTTTTTGTTTAGTTCCAAGGTTGAGCCAATTAGATTTTTCCTCTGAAATTTAGAGGTTGGTTATAATGTTCAAGCTAAAAAAATTTAATACTAACAAATTTTAGATAATCAGGGAATATATTATATATATTTAAGATTTAAGATTTAAGAAAATATTGATTTAAAAGAAATAAAGTTTTACATCCAAGAAAAAAAATATTTGAGGCGCCTAAATCAATTTCAAGGGTCTCAAGTATCGATCACGCATAGGTGCATAGGAATGTCACTTAGGATACTGCAACTGTATTTTTAATTATTATAAATTTTATATTTGGTTAATGAAAATATTTTTATAATATGATTTTATTATTTTTTTACATGAATGGCTTTTTTTTCGCTGACACTTCAAAGTTTAGAACCGGCCCCGAATAAGATCCATCCTTCTCTGTATTAGATTGTATATATTTTAATTATTTATTTATAGTTTTTAGGGTATTTTAGTTTTTTTCCCTTTTCAGTTTAGGATTTAGGATTTTTTAATCCATCTATATAAAATTCTGTATTCTTTTTTCCTAATGATGGTTATTTTTCTTTTCTCAATTTTTACATAGTATCAAAGTAAGGTTCTTCATGATTTTAATTATTCAATTGAAGGACTGTTAATTTGATCGACAGCTTTCGCGGATCGAATTGAACATTGGTTCTAAACAATTTTTTCGTTCTGAACATTAGTTGGGTTTCTTTTGTTCCCGCATCAACTTGTTTGTGTTTACTATTTGGTTATTTGTGAGCACTATTTTTTCTATCACCATGAGTGGTCGTATAGATGATTCGTTTCAATCGATTAGTTTCCAATTAGATGGAAAAAATTATTTGTATTGGGGATATGTTATGAAAAATTTCTTGCGTGAAAAATTTATGTGGGGATATATTTCAGGTGTGTGAAGTAAACCTACGGATAACAATGTTATTGATTATGCAAAGTTGATGGATATTTAGGAGACCGATAATGTGAAGATTATTACGTGGATCAATAATTCTGTTGCACACTTCATTGGTGCTCAGTTGTCTAAGTACGAAACTGGCTAGTCAAATCTAGAAGGAGAGACCGGGATGATCAGAAGAGCCTGGCTGCCATGATCGAAATAGTGCCATCATCTCCTGATATCGTGCGTCGTTGGTCTCCCTATCAGCTCTGAGAGCATTCATGTACTCAGTGTAATAGCCCTGATTTGTCTCCATTTCTTCAGCATGATTTGCCTCTACTTCCTCCCGGAGGCTCTGGACCTATGTCTCAAGTTGGGTCACTCGCTCATAGAGTGTCGGTGGTGGGGGCTCGTCTATGTGCTCACGAACCTCTGCTGCTAAATCTGCGACATCGACTTCAACCTCCTCGTCTGAGTCGATCTGGGGTACTGCTCTCTGACGTCTCCAAGACAAAACCCCGGTAGCCGAGACCTCTATACCGGCTAGGGAAAAGTTCCTAAATCCTATCTTGTCGAAATCGGTCATCTCGGTCATTTCACCTACGGTAATGTTATGACCGTGGTGATGTAGGATTGAGGTGATGATGTGGCAGAAGGAGGTGCGTACTCGACCCTAAGTGGTGACACTGGAGGCATGTAAGATGGCGTAGAACATGTGAAGGCCAATGTCAATGTCTAGGTGGTGGATCAACGCATACAATAAAAATGTGTGAAAAGGTCGCATGGTCGCAACGTCCCGGGTGGATAAAGGTAGGAGGCAGTGGACCACAAGTCTATACAGGGCGTAATCCTGGAAATCGTCTAGCTACGGGATTTCTAGCTTCCCTATAGAAGTAGGAGTGGAGAGTGTCTAGGGTAATGTGTGAGTAGGGGGCATCAAATAGAGGATCCCTAGGAGGATAACAACAAAAGGTGGACTGAGAGAATCGTAGTCCAAGAAATCGGTTAAGTAAGGAGGGTGTGATGGATAGAGGCATCCCTTGGACTGTGGTGACAAAGCTAAGCTGATCTTGTCTGACTATATTATTATAGAATTCTGCACATAAGGTTGTATTAATAGGATGAGTGCAGAATACTAGGTTATCGAGTTGGTAAAACTTTATAATATTCATTGCCAATGGACACGATTGGGTGAAGAATTGTCTATTGAGATAACTAGTTTTTATGGGCTTATAGGTTGTTTGAGCAAACTTGTTACAAAGTTCTAAAGTTGGGAACCTAGGATCGGGACTAGGTTCGGTACCGGGGTTTGCTTGGTTTGCTCGACATTTTCTAAGGAATTGCATTAAAGAAAGTATGAAGGAATTGCGTTAAAGAAAGTTGAAATTAACTTAAATGCAAATAAAATTATATCGGGTGGTAGCTCGGGGAGGCATTGTCTAGGATGAGAGCTCAAGAGAGAGTTGCAAGGTCTCTTGGAAGGAAGGTAGTTGAAGAAGAAGAAGTTTGGGTGTGGAGAGAAAGATGGGGGGATGGAGACTTTTTATAGAGCATTCACGGGCGCCCGGGAGGTAGAGGGCGCCCCGGTGTAGGAGGGCGCCCCCGCAGAGCTGCAACTGTCTTTTGGCAGCTTTCTGCCTTTGACCACTTATATGGGGGCGCCTGATAGATACCATTTTGTTGATTATTTTAATTTCTAAAATCCATGTTTGACCTATGTTTTTATTGCTTAATTGTGAAATTGCTCTAGGTTTTAGAACTTACTCTTATTTTGGACTTAATTACAAATTTACACATATTTGGATTATTTGGCCACTAAATTCTTGATCTATTTTTGTAGGCATCAAAGGTTCAAGGACTTAGAGCATACTGGGTCAAACTTGAGTCGGAAGTGGAACCGGATCGAATTATCAAGCTTACGATTAATCTGGGCCGTCCGATTCAAGAGTGGCTAGATCTGAGCCATCCGGGACAATCTGAAGCAATCCGAGCTAGGGTTAGGGTTGATCAAGCACTCTGATCAAGATCTGAAGGTTTCATCCCAATCAGAGCTCAATCAACCGTTGGATCAAGCTCGGAGGGCTCTAGATCGTCCATTCGAAGATTAAGTTGATCTGGACCATCCGTTGCACATCTGGAGGATCCGAGCTACCACGAGGCAGATCCTGACCCCAGATCATCATCATCAAAATTTGGATCAAATCAGAGCAAGATCAGTCGTTGGATCTCCTCCAATCAATCTGAGTCGTCCATTGCTAATGTATTTAATCAAATTTTCTACGCAGCTCACCCTCGTCGCGTCTTCGCCGCAACAGTAGCATCTTCATCGTTCTTCTTCGTTTCTTTGTAGTTTTCTTAGTTTCGAAGGCGTGACCACTCAATCTCTACCTTGGATCAAATTCTGAGTCATTGGGGATAGCTTCCTTGGAGAATTCAGCTCAAACTGCACCGGAAAAGGGCTGTTTGAGGGTTTCGGCAGCTCAGCAATCCAGCCACTTGTGTCTCTTCCGTGAGCCATTTCCGACCATCTGAGCCGGCTGTAGGGGTTCTCAGGTGAGCTCAGATGGTCCTCGAATCATCATAGCAACCACCATCAACTGAGGCCGAGGAGATTGGATTGAAATTCCAGCTGCGTGCGTTTTGAGCAGAGTGATCGATTGAAGTTAATTTCCACTGATTTGCTGTGCTTAGGGGTTCGAGGCAGGCTCTTGCTTGATGACCAAGAAGAATTTGAGCTAGGGAGTGATTGAGGATTAGTTTATTTGGTTAATTTTCATTGTTTATAGCTGTAATTTCATTTACTGCCATTGTTTCGTTTCTGTCTTGGTTTCAGATTGGTTAACTTCATTTACTGCATTGTTACAGCTTAAATTAGGATTCAATCTTTAAGTCAAGTAGCTAGGGAATGTGTTTAGTGGCTAATTGCTTTTTAATTCAGTTTATTTCTTGTTTGTAGCTTGCGTATCAGTGGTAGTTTGCGTATCAGCTCTGCTTTTCTGTAATTTTCAGTTTTCTTGCTGCTTGTCAGTTTATTTTTGATTTTGCAAGTTCATTCGAATTCAGTTATGTCTAGTTTAATTCCTGCCATTGAAGACCTCACTTAGGGTGTGAATTTAGTTGATCCAAGTGTTTCATATGTAGTATCATTTCTGGATTTTCTTTTGTTCAGATTATGTTTCTGCACTCCAACTATGCGTATCAGTTCTTGCATGTTGTGTATCAAATTTTTGTTCCTCAATTCTATATCAGTGAGTGTAGTGTATTTCTGAAGCATACCTGAACGTTAGTTTGACATAATTAATCTCAATTGCAAATTGTTTCTGAAGCCGTATCATCTCTGCCTTTGTTTTGAATCCCCTGCGCATGATTTCTCAATAAGTTCTATATCACATGTTTAGCCCTTGAGTTCTGAATTTCCTTGCTCATCTCTGCATTTATTCATTTCTGCACATCGGGTTTTGGAATCAGTTTGAGCTTGAAATCATTTTCTTTGTACTCATTGCATATCTGAATTGTTAGTATTGGCCTTGGCATGAAAGCAGCAGTTTTGGCACAAGTGATTCTCTTTTGCGTATCAAGCATGCTGTGGCATTGTTTTGCATCAGTTTAGCTCCAATTTAGAATCCCTTGCAATTGAATTCAGTGATGTGTTTGATTTTTGCACGCCATCTGTTGTTGCATTTTATTCCTACATGTAGGGTTGCTTTCCTGCAAATCAATTCTGAAGTAAGCTGTTTTTATCTTAACCAGTCTCAATTGTCGAGTTCCTCCATTCATCAATGCAGAAAACTGCATTGATAGCCTACCCTTCCCAGCTGATTTGATCAGCTAAGATTTCTGTATGTGATTGCCATTGCAGTACATCAGTTTTCCTTTGTCTGCGCTTCAAGGTTGCTGAATTATGTATGATAAAAGTCTGCATTGAATTGTGAAAGGAGTAAACTTATCTTTTAGTGTTTGGGTTGTGCTTGAAATCAATTTCATATGCATTTGACTTGTTCCTGAATTGTGATTTCCTTTTGGCACATAACCACCTCTTTTGCGTATCAAGCATGTCTCATTCTTGGAGTTAAAGGAAATTTTTAGTGAACACTTGCACTTGAATTAAAATTATTACTCCTTGCATTCGGTTAAGTTCCTTTGCTTGATTAGGTTTTTTATTAGTTGAGCCCATGAATTGCCATTACTTGATTTAAATTTGCTTGGTTAAGCTTCTTCTCTGTCTTTGTGCTTTCATTCATTTTTAATTACATTCGAAACCCAAATTCACAAACGACACATAGATACAAGCGCAAATCACACAACATCAACTAGTGCCGAGGAAAAATACGACCTGTGGCCCATTTACTACGTTTTCATATTTTGATTGCAAAAAGGGTTTCCAGCATTATTTATAAATTCTAAATTCTGACGGATCCACACATTTCGTGACAACTTTAATTAGCTAATTTGGGTCCGTCAAATTTTTGGCTCCGTTGCCGGGGAAGCAACTAGTTGATTTGTTTGATTTTTGCTTGTATGCTTTTGGACATATCATTGGGTTCTATTTTATTTTGCTTTATCTTTTGTATACGGTTGCTGCTATTTTTCTTGTTTGTTTTGTGACAGGGCTGCAGGTTCAAAATGTTTTCATCTACTTACCAGCAGTCGTGCCCACAATTTTAGCAGAACCAACCTTTCAATCAACCATTACAGCAATTTCAACCGCCACAACAAGAATTCCAACAGCCATATTCTAATTTCCAGCAACCAAATCAGTTTTTTCAGCCACCATTACAACAATTCGAGCAACCACAGCAATTCCAACAATTTCAGCCAGATTTTCAGCCAAGTCTACCAAATTTCCAGAATTTTCAGAATGGGCAGCCACAATTCCAGAATTTTCAGCCCCACTTTCAGCAATTTCAGCCCAATTTTCAGCAACCTTGTCAACAAGATCAATCACCTTTTCAAGGAATTCAACAAGGGTACCAAGTTAATTCGAATTTCCAGCAACAATGTCAATTTCCATAGCAAGTTCACCCTTGTAATCAGAATTTCCAGCCCGCGCAATCTCAGTTTTTACCACCACAATTTCAACCTCAGATCCAAGATTTCCAGGGCTACCATTCTCAGCAAGTTCAACCATCCTTTCAACCACAATTTCAACATTTTCAGCAAGATTTCCAGTTTCAAGGACAGAATTTTCAGCAAGACACTCAGAATTTTCAGCCCCTCCCATTTCAGCAGTTTAACCAAGGAGGGTTTGATGATCCTGATTGGGATGAGGCTCTACACCAAAGGATGATGGAGATGTGTCAACAAATTTTACAACAACAAGAGCAAAATTTTCAACAACAACAACGCCTCACAAAATTGGTTGATCAATTTAATCAAAGTCAAGCCCAAAGATCAGGACAATCAGATGAATCTACAGGTGTAGGAGATTGCACTGAGCCCCAGGAATCACCAGAAGAACCAGAAAGTGTAGGGACTTGCATGGTGGAAGCAAGAACCCAAGGATCACCTACTTTAGTTGAGTGTCTACCAGAACTTGAACCTGAAGTGGAGCATATACTTGACCAGGAGGAGAACACGGATACATCTACTTTTGTAGAATCTCCAGGTATTTTTCAGCACGATCAGGTAAATACTCCTCCTATTTTTTCTGAAAATTGCATAGAGGTACCTCAAACTGATTTTATTGTTTGTAATACACTTGTGGATACATTTTTTGTAGAAAATAATTGTGAAAAATTCATAAGGGTACCTAGTGCTGAACTTGTTGAATATGAAACATACTGTGATACATTAGATATAAATGCTGAGTGTGAAAAATTTTCAGAGGTGCCTAAAATTGATGTTGATTGTTGTGATGAGTCTTTTGATATATCTTATGCTGAAAATAATTATGAAAAATTCATTGAGGCACCTAGAATTGATTTTATTGGCTGTGATACATTGCTTGATACATCCTTGGTAGAAAATAATTGTGAAATTTTTATTGAAGTGCCAAAAATTGATTTCATTATCTGTGATGAGTTCCTGGATGCACATTTTATAGGAAATAATTGTGAAAAATTTATTGAGGCACCACAAATTGATTTAATTGGATATGATGCAGCTTTGGATTCATTTCATGCAGAGACTGATATTATTTTATTTCTTTCTGACCCTGCATTCTTGAGAGAGGTATTACATTATTTTGCAGGGTCCAGAAGACTTCAGGAGTGGGTACTCCATCTGAACAGACTTCAACCTCCTGGAAGGACTTCTAAAAGGCATCAAGAAGGAGGAGAAGATCTTACTTTAATTCGAAGCACTCCACCTCTTACATGGGTTTTGTACCTGAATCGCCTGCGGCCACCGGAGCAAATTTTTGTAAAGTTCAAGTGTGGGGGAGTCCTAATTCTCTCAGCCACCCATTTTCCTCCACTACCACGATGGAGGCTACTTCTGGATAGACTCCGCCCACCAGAAATAAAGGGGAGATTGTTCTTTCTTGTATTTTCTTTTATTGCATGTTTCAATTTTTATGCTTTCTAGAAGTAGAATTTTCTTTTAAACTGAGTCCTTGTCAATAAATGCATGTTAGTTCTTTTGGCACGTTTTTTTTCATATTTAGGAATAAATGTATCCCTCTAGGTTATCTCCATAGCATGTTAGAGTCTTTGGAAAATAAATTAAATTTGGTTGTTAAAACTTAAGGTTTGAGCTAATAGATGAAATCTTGGATGCTTGAGTACTACTTGGTTTTAGATTCTTAATTGAGGACTTGAGATGAATTATTTTTACTTAGTGAGAATTAGCCTTACTTTTGTGATACACATATGCCATTGTGCTCTAGAACTTGCTTAGGTTCTTTCAAAATCATATTTCATTGATTGGATCACATCTATAGAGACTAATCACTTTGTTTACCTTTCCAAATCAATTTTGGCAAAAACCATGTCTATTCTATTTACCTTTCCTTATTGCTAATCTTAACCCTAATTTTTCTATGGATTTGTTTGCTTGGGATGTTTTCTTGATGCTATTTTGCCCGAGACGGACAAAGATTTAAGTGTGGGGGAGTGATTGGTGATTTGGAAGCAATTTTTATCAAGGATGCATTTCATTTTGAAAAAAAAAAAAATTTTCTTTGCCAAGTGAGTTGAGTTTGGTGTCAAAAATGAGTAAGAGAGATGGAAGTAATTGGAGTTTGAGATTCTTCACTATATGTTGAAGACCCAAGTGGCACGCAATGGTAAGAAGTTGAAAAATTCAGTTATAAACAAAAGAAGATCCAAGGAAGTACATGTGCCAAGTTGAATTCAGCTGAGAAGCAAAAGAAAATCTGCAACAAAAGAAGAAAAGAATGGCACGGAAAAAAAAAACAGTTTGTGCCAAAAGAAAAAGGAAAATCTGCACTACTTGTAATCTGCCGAGACTTGAATTTGAAGCAGCTGAAAATAGTCTGAAATGAGCTGAGAAGAGCTGAGAAGCAGGAAATTCTGAGCTGAATGCAAGGAAAGCTGCTGCGGTTGCTGTTAACAAATTTAAGAAAGAATTCTGAGATGGAGTTGAACACAAATCTGAGCTGGAAATTCAATTCACTGATCAGAAGTTTGAATGAAATCTGAGTGAATTCTGAATTGAAGAGAAAAGGCAGGAAAATTTGAAGCAATGAGAAAAGCTGTGCCAAGGTTTTAAAATGGAATGCAATAGCAAAATTGCAGCTATATATATTGGCTGATGGTGTGGCAGAATTTCAGAAACTTATTGAGAGAAGCTGGAACATATTTGTGTAGAAGTTGAACTACAACTGAAGACAATTGGAACAAATCTGAATTGAAGCTGAGCAGCTGCTTAACATAAGCTTGACTCGACCACTTAGCTAAGGAAGAATTGCAGCTGACTAATCTGATTCAATGCAGAAATTAGTGCCAAAACAGAGAATTTGTGTGCAGCTGTGAAGATCAGAAATTGGTGGATTGCAACTAAACTGAATTGTAGCTGTACTAATTTTAATGATGCAAGGGGCTGTTGACAAGGATTAAAAGCAAAACCAATTGGAAATTACCAGGAATTGAAGGCTGAAAGGTTGAGAATGGGAGCTGAATTGCAGCTGGAACAAATCTGAGTTTAAGTGCAGAAATTTTCATACAAACAGTTTACTCACAAGTTTTGTATCAAGTCAAAATTGAATTCGGTTTTTCTTTTTGCAATGCATTACTGAATTAGTAACAGAAGTTTGCAAAATGTTTTCCCTGAAGTCAACTTCTTGTTGAGCAGATTTCAAGTAAAGGCAAATGGATGAGATCAAAGGAAAAAAAAATGGCAGTGATCAACTCACCTACTTAGCCATTTTCAAGAGGACAATTCAAATTCTCCACTATCATTTGATGCAAGACTCTTGATGTTAATTGTTGGAGAAATCAGCGACTTGAAAAGCTGCCACCGTGGATGTTGAACTTGAAACAGAAGGATTAAGATAAATTAAAGAAGTGTGTCAACTAAAGAAGGGAAAACAGTTTGAAGAAGGAAAAATCAAAGAAACCAAGTGGCACACAATTAGAATTTCGGCACCATGGAGAAAATGCAGTTTCTCTCATCCAAATCAATTATTTGCTCCATTTCAAGTCTGAATTTGCTAGAGAATGATAAAAAAAATCTGAAAAGAGAAGAGGGAAGAAACAAGTTAGCACGCAAATGGAAGATTGGCACATTGAACCAAGGAAGGTGTTTTCATTCAAATCAAAGGCAGTTATTTAAATTTGACTTCACACATTCTTATATCACTAGAGGACTATTAAGAGAAGCAAAGAGCATCAAAAATATCCTCAAGCACTCAAGTCTTCCACTTTATCAATTTTTCCATTTTCTTGATTTTTACCCCATTTCTTATCATTTTTCATGTTTTCATTTGTTTTTGTAGATGTTGATCCTAATCATGAATAATGGTGGAGATTAGATAACAAGCAAGCCTATGGTAGTACAAGAAGCATGTGTGTTTGAGTGAGCTCCACTTCCATCATCCACTTAGAACTTAAGAAGAGAGCCACCCAAAATTTCCCTTGAAAGGCTAGTGATTTAAATTCATCTCAATAACTCATGATGGATGAAAAGGTTAAGTTGTTGATTTAAGGACAAGATACTAATCCATAGAGCTTAGATTTTTGAGAATTGACAACCTTAGGTAATTTCTTTTCAATTGCTTCTAATTATGCTTAAGTAAATCTAAGGGATGCATGCTTAGTGTTTTCGCGAGACGCTCAAGGTTAAGTGTGGGGGAGTTGATAGATACCATTTTGTTGATTATTTTAATTGCTAAAATCCATGTTTGACCTATGTTTTTATTGCTTAATTGTGAAATTGCCCTAGGTTTTAGAACTTACTCATATTTTGGACTTAATTACAAATTTACATATATTTGGATTATTTGGCCACTAAATTCTTGATATATTTTTGTAGGCATCAAAGGTTCAAGGACTTAGGGCATACTGGGTCAAACTTGAGTCGGAAGTGGAACCGGATCGAATTATCGAGCTTACGATTTATCCGGGCCGTCCGATTCAAGAGCGGCTAGATCTGAGCCATCCGGGACAATCTGAAGCAATCCGAGCTAGGGTTAGGGTTGATCAAGCACTCTGATCAAGATCTGAAGGTTTCATCCCAATCAGAGCTCAATCAACCGTTGGATCAAGCTCGGAGGGCTCTAGATCGTCCATTCGAAGATTAAGTTGATCTGGACCATCCGTTGCACATCTGGAGGATCCGAGCTACCACGAGGCAGATCCTGACCTCAGATCATCATCATCAAAATTTGGATCAAATCAGAGCAAGATCAGCCGTTGGATCTCCTCCAATCAATTTGAGCCGTCCATTGCTAATGTATTTAATCAAATTTTCTGCGTAGCTCACCCTCGTCGCGTCTTCGCCGCAACAGTAGCATCTTCATCGTTCTTCTTCGTTTCTTTGTAGTTTTCTTATTTTCGAAGGCGTGACCACTCAATCTCTACCTTGGATCAAATTCTGAGTCATTGGGGATAGCTTCCTTGGAGAATTCATCTCAAACTGCACCGGAAAATGGCTGTTTGAGGGTTTCGGCAGCTCAGCAATCCAGCCACTTGTGTCTCTTCTGTGAGCCATTTCTGACCATCTGAGCCGGCTGTAGGAGTTCTCAGGTGAGCTCAGATGGTCCTCGAATCATCATAGCAACCACCATCAACTGAGGCCGAGGAGATTGGATTGAAATTCCAGCTGCGTGCGTTTTGAGCAGAGTGATCGATTGAAGTTGATTTCCACTGATTTGCTGTGCTTAGGGGTTCGAGGCAGGCTCTTGCTTGACGACCAAGAAGAATTTGAGCTAGGGAGTGATTGAGGATTAGTTTATTTGGTTAATTTTCATTGTTTATAGCTGTAATTTCATTTACTGCCATTGTTTCGTTTCTGTCTTGGTTTCAGATTGGTTAACTTCATTTACTGCATTGTTACAGCTTAAATTAGGATTCAATCTTTAAGTCAAGTAGCTAGGGAATGTGTTTAGTGGCTAATTGCTTTTAATTCAGTTTATTTCTTGTTGTAGCTTGCGTATCAGTGGTAGTTTGCGTATCAGCTCTGCTTTTCTGTAATTTTCAGTTTTCTTGCTGCTTGTCAGTTTATTTTGATTTTGCAAGTTCATTCGAATTCAGTTATGTCTAGTTTAATTCCTGCATTGAAGACCTCACTTAGGGTGTGAATTTAGTTGATCCAAGTGTTTCATATGTAGTATCATTTCTGGATTTTCTTTTGTTCAGATTATGTTTCTGCACTCC
>JAGFNQ010002471.1:60945-97926 GCA_024364735.1 Boesenbergia rotunda | reverse complement strand
CTAGACCATTAAAATGTTGATAAATGTTTAATGCTAATCTTACTTGGGCTTTGCTTATTGTAAATGATCGATAACATCCATGAAGCACTATATAAATATATTTAGTTTTTTTTTGGGTTTTCTAATTAACCTTCTGTTAAAGTTTCATAATTGGTTCGTAAATTTGATTGAGACACGAAAGAACAAGTTGTCCGGTCGAAAAATTAAAAAAAATGGAAATCTCGTAGCAAACTTCATGCCACAAGTTGAACGGGAGTCCTGTGGAGGGCCTCCACGAGATTTTGGCTATTTCGGTTTGATGTCTTTGTCTCGCTTTCTCATGAATTTACCATGGGGAAAAGTTTGACTATTTCCATCTAACCCGATCGAGTCACGCGTTTATGGAGTCAGTTGACTCGTGCTCATGGGCGCTTTACAGAACCAGTTGACTTGCCCACAGGGGATATATTAACAATTAGTATATAAGGATTAAAATTTAATAAAATTAATATACCTGACTTTTTCATGTGTTAATATTTGAGTCCGTGTATTCATCTCCTTCATGTGTTAAGCATAGTATTCAAGTTAATTATAGTCATAATTTATCTTTTTTATATTAATATTAAAATAAACTGACTGATACGCTAGCTAAAATAAATGAACCATCTTCTATGACCAATTGACTCATATAATCGTTCTTAATCATAAGCTACGTTAGCACATTTGTCCTTAATAAATCTCTATCATTTATATGATTTTTCTTATTCCTATATGGTATGTAAAGTCGCGTTGAAAAGATCGCTAGTACCACCAGAGTTAGCACATTTAACTCATTAGATAAGTTAAATCTATTGGTTTTGACATATTCTATCCCAAGCACATTGTGTAAAATAGGGTTTAATATACAGTTAATTGGAAAAAACTCTTCAATCTTAAATTGATCTTTGCATGCACTCCCTACTTGATAAATTTTTTACATTCACTTCCTAATAGATTGAGTATAAAAGAGTGAAAACTCAGTATACATTTTAAAGATTTGAGTATAAATTGTTTGAGATTTTGTACTAATTTAAGAAATTTGAGTATAAAGTTTCGGTGACCCCTCGTGAAAATCTTGATGTGGTAAATGCAACCTGACATACTCAATTTCTAAATTTTATACTCAAATTTTTTCAAATAATACTCAATCTAAATTAATTCGTACTTAAATTTTTACAATATGTACTGAAATTTTTACTATATACTGAAACAATGTAAACTCAAATTTTTTCAAATAATACTCAAATTTCTTAAATTAGTACTCAATCTCAGACAATTTATACTCAAATATTTACAATGTATACTGAATTTTTACTCTTTTATACTAAAAAAATAACACACAAAACTGTCTTGTCAATCCCATCGGAGAATGCATGTAAAAAAATTTTGAGTTGGGGAGTGCATGCAAAGCCCAATTTGATGTTGGGGAGTTTTCTCAAAATTTTCCTATAAAGAGTTAAAATTAAAAATAATTTTATAAAAAAGGTAGAGGAATTTTTCAAAAATTTTAGAAAGATTTACAAATATTAATGGGCGCAAGATGGACCATCTCCAAATTAATTGAGGAAAAGTTTAGGCTGCGTTTGGTATGTTTATTTTTCATTTTCATTTTTCACAAAATATGATTTTTCAAAAATGTGTTTGATTTGTATTTTACAGACTTGCTTTCTAGATAAAGATATAACGTTTTCTGGAAAATTAAAGAATGAAAAAAATCATTTTTTAGAAAATAAGAAAATACGGTTTCCCCCCACCCCTCCCCCTAATTCTCATCACCGATTCCCTTCTCATCTCCCTGCCGACACTGTTGACCTCTCCCCCAACCAATCGCCACTCGTCCTCACCGAAGCAGCCAGCACCAACAGCTAGTGGGGCTCTACTCGATTGCCGCCACGAGTCCCCAGCCCGAGTTAATCGTCACCCCTTTTCTTCCCGATCTCCCGCTTGCTTCACCAATCGCACCACCACTCGACGCCTCCTTCTCTTCCTCTCCCTCCCATTGTCACTGACCTCTACTCCTCGATCTCTCTCTTGATCGAGATCCTAGTTGTCGATCTCCCAGATTGAATTCGCCGCATGACTATTGCCCTAGAGTCGACGCCGCACCTCCCGATCAACAATTAGGCTTCTCTTTAGGTCCTTTGAGAATTGGATGTTGTGTGAGCATTTCAGGAGGATCAGAACTTGAGATAGTTGACGCTCTATTTCCTCAACAGCTAGGATCGGCAGATCTAAGAAAGGGTTCCTCGTCGGGCATTGCAAATTAGAATCGGTGTCATTAGTGTTTTTCTGATCCAATCAATGATGGAGGTTTTTGTGCCCTGATCTAAGTTGTGAGATGTTGCCATTAGTGTTCTTGTGGTGCTTATTGCAAGGGAGTGACTTGGATATGATTTTGGGATTGATTACTGTTATAGATGAGTAGTTAGATGACACTTGGTGTAATTGTTGTTTCATGAGTTGCAATTGCATTTGGGACGATTAATGTCATGGAATGGTTTTGGAGTTAGTTCCTTGGGCCTTATGAATGTGTCATGTGATACATTGGATTTTGGTAAGTAGGTGGTTGAAGGCAAGCTTGATCAAATTGTAGTGTGGGTAACAATATCTTAAGGGGTCAAACCTGTTCGTAGCCTTACTTTATTGAGTTGTAAGGTTCTGCCATGAGACGATTACCCTCGTCCCCAGGGCCCCCCACCAGCCGGCCCCACAGCTAACACGAAGGAGGTAAATCACGGTGACTAAGCGGCAAGGGATAGGTGGAGGGTCGAAATTTTGCCCACGGAGTGCAGGGATTTATTCCTATCACCACCCGCGAATCGACCCCCAGACCTTATTGAGTGCACACCATCCCCTTACCAACTTAGCTAAGCCCGTGGGGGCTGTAAGGTTCTGCCATGAGGCATCTATTGGAGGTTGTTCTTGTCTGAGATCAGATGTTAATTGGCTTGGCCCACTTAAGTTATCTTGTGTAGCTAAATGCTATTAAGGTTGAAATAAGTTGTCGCGAGGTTACAATTGGGAGTTAAGCTATGTTTTTTTGGAATTTCCATGGCTAGGTGATACATGATGAGTTTTAGCTAAACTATGCAGTTGGTTGTAGGATACGAATTTGGTACTAGTGTCTGGACGTGAGATTTACTGTGATGACCTACAGATAAAGACAGGTACTTCTTACTTGATTTCTGTAGAATCGTTTATCTTAAATGCATGATTGTTTTATTTTCTAAATATGTTGTTTTACCTTAAATCTATTCTCCCTGTTTTCCTGCTTGATACTTATTCTTATTTAACCTTTAAGTAGTAGATCAAAATGTTCAGTTGTGCAATTTCATCTCTTGGTTTCTGACCAAAAGATTATCGCGTGTACTATATAATTATCATTTGATCTATCTAGGGTTTGGTTGGCATTAGATAAACCCTACCTAATAAATTAGTGCACGTTTATTTACTTTAGTGTTGATTATGTTTTGTATCGTATTGATTGTATAGTTTTGGTTTGATTGAGGTTGTGCATATTAGTAACATGCACCATAGCATTGTTTGTATGTCGATGACCATTGGCTCCCTTGTAGTTAAGATAGGTCGTTAGTTATATTTCCTGTTGTGTCACATTCAGTTAAAGTTGTATGCAAACAGTTTATACTCCTCAGGTGTTTGGAGTCCCCACGGGTATTTTGGGGTTTTATAGCCACAGATATTATGGTTTTTCATACAGGGTCACAAGTATTATGACATTTCTGCATAGCTATAGATTTTGACACTTGTATCTTGTCCACTCAACCTACTTAATATAGTAGTGGTTGGTGTGTGTACAGAGTAGGTCATCGCATCATGTGCATATTATGCATTGTGTATTTTGCTAGTATTTGTCACACTTGTTTGAATTATGATTACTGTATTTGATTGACATACATATTCGATTATGATTTGTATTTATTATATTATCTGGATCTGCTCAGCAGTACTAGTAGTTTACTGAGGTATTAGGGGGATTTTTAATAATGCTCCTACGTGTTACATTGATTTTCAGGTTTGTTTATTCGTACAGATGCATTTGATTTAAGTTCTTTATTTCAGATATTGTATACCTTTGTTTCTATATACTTGTTTTATCCCTTTTATATATCATACATTTATTATTTTCTTATACCCGTAAAGTCCGTCCGGACTCACCACCTCTCATTCTTCTTTTTGTTTCAAGTAGCTAATAGTCGCGTCTTATGCTGTAAGAAGAAGATCTGATTGTCAGTCCCCAGTCTTGAGTAGTTTCGTATCGTATTCATGCTTTCGTAGTAATTTTATCGTATTAGTATAATTTTAGTTTTGCTTTCATTTCAGATGGTATTTGATTTTTCTTTGGATGCGTATTTATTTATTTACACTGGATTTTGATTTGTTGCGCTTAGTTTACGGAGATTTATTTATTATGTTATTATTTGTTAGTCATATTTTTAATTACGTGGTTGTGATTATATGATGGTCAGCCGAGTGTGACTGTGTTATTATAATATGTCGAGATGTATATGTATTAAGTTTCAGATTGACCGTCATGCAGTAGAAATGTTGTCTGATTTTCAAACAATCATGAACCTCTAAGAGGCGTGACACATTGGACCATCTAGCTTCGTTAATCTTTTCTATTTATTAATCGATTGATATATCTAATCATTTATTATATTATTATAGTAATTTAAATCTATATAACAATGTTATTAAAAACAATTTAATCATCACACCCTTATCTTGCACAGAAATAATTTCATAGTCAATTTCATAGGAGAAAAATTCAGTATTGGTAGAATACTATGTACGTTATTTTGCTATACGTCTTCATAGAACATCCCCTCTATAATCTTGGTCTTTCTTGAAAAGAAAAACACCAAATGAAGAACAAAGAAAAATCTGGGTACAAATGCATAATTACGCAAAATTTAAACAAGGAAAGTGAAGGGAAATGACCGATCCCGGCCTAACTCACGTGTAGCTTGATCGGCCAACCTGGCGACACATCAGGATCGGGTCGGGACCGGGAGTCCTCGGGGCCCAGGCTAGCTGAGCCGCCCAAGCGAGCAACCCATCGGATATAGCCTGACCAAGGCCACTCGGGAAGGTCGAGTGTCCGACCCCGACCGACATGGACACTAAGTTACGGGATACTAACCGCCGAGCCGGAGAATTCCCTAGCCTTTAACCACCTGACCCTAGGCTGAGTCGGTTTGTCAAATCCGAGCGCTCCCTGACTTGGAAAGCACACCGCCTCATTCTTGGAAGTAGCAGCCGCATAGCCAGATTTCACTCGGAGCCGTCGGTAGGCGCTCCCATACGAGATTTGTCGCAAACATCCATAGACACCTACTCTCTGACACGAGACTAATAGAAGTGGTACGGGAGTCGACGCAGTCCTGACACCGTTCATGCTTGAATCACAAATATCTCGCTGACACAGTGATCCTCCTGCCATACCCCTGCACTTCATACCACGACAACCTATGCTTGTGTCAGACCGAGCGGCGCCGGACGGTGCCCGTCAGCAAGCTGATAGCGCCCTTTGCCTTTCCCCTGCATGCGACACCTTACCCTGCCACCGCCTGCAACCTCTTACCCTGCTCCCGCATACGACAAAAGGTGGCAGGCCGGGAAGAAATTGTCAGCTCCCTTGGCTATATATGCCCTTTCGCTTTCCGCTTCGCAGGTACACGCGCGATAGTGTTTTCTCTCTACTGTTCCATTGCTTTGCTATCTTTTCGCGGAGACTGACTTGACCATCAGAGAGCCTAGTCGGGGACTTTTCCCGGTGAGTTGCTAACGGTCATTTTCTTGCAAGTCGGAGCTAGCATCAGCAGTACTCGGCCCGCTTCACTCTTGGGAGCCCACCTCACTCTACGACAGGATCATATTTGGCGCAAGAAGGAGGGCTTTCTGCCTGATCGAAAGTGCCTGATAGAAGATCCTAACCGAGTGACAGTGGAAGTTACTCCCGAGGAGTACGAGCTCTTGTTGGTTGCTCGAGCTCAAAAAACCCCGTAGAGGCCGGGGCAGGCCGATAGCCCAGCAACACGATTTCCTAAGCCTTCGGCGCTTGGCCACTCAAGGGGTCGGGGACACGTTGCCCGACCGGAAGGAGGTTCGATCCCCTTCCCTGACGCTTTCTATAGAGCCCGAGATGACGAGGCTCACTCGCCTCCCGCCGAGGCGTCTGCTGTTGGGCCAATCTATGGTCTGGAGTGACCATGTGTTTTGATGTTTGGGCAAAGGGTTTAAGTTAGGTTCACCCTTGTGTTTTTATATGTGTATTTGAGTGTGTAGGTTTGCAAGATACACATAGGCTTGGTTGGATGACTTCAGGTACGGGGAAGGGTGGCATGGAGGCAAGTCATGGGCTTGTGTGCGTATCCGAGGGACCATGGACAAAGCAGGGACGATGAACCGAGGGAAGCGGACTTCGAGGCGTATGTGAAGGATGACATTGAGGCAAACCGAGGGCTAAAGTCGAAGAGGGCTTGAAGGTAACAGATCGAGGCTGCTGGAGTAGGAACGATGAGTAGAGGGATACGGACTTCGAGGCATGCATGAAGGATGACATGGAGGCAAGCCGAGAGCTTATGTGCGTATCTGAGGGACGGGAGACGAAGACGAAGAGGACGTGAAGGCAACAGATCGAGGCTGCTAGATGAAGAGTCAACCAAGTCGTGAGGGTACGAGTGCTGAGTGAAATGTACTCAGAAAATCTTAGGGTTCGAGTACTGAGAGAAGTGGATCAGTCGGCTGGTGCCAGGGAAGTCGACTGGTGTATGCCATTGAAAGATCAGTCGACTGGTAATGGACCAGTCGACTGGTGGTCAGTCTGTTGGGACCGGGTGCATGTTGACATGGATACGGGTTCGTAATTTTAAAATTTAATTACATGCAGCGGAAGGTTTAGCATAATAATTTCACAAATTATTTTAACCACGTATCTAGCATGCAACCTTTTATTGTGTAGACATGATCATAAATTAAAATTTTGCAGAAAGTAAACTAATTTACTTAATACCTCACGTAACTCGATGTAAGGGACGAGATCCAACCGTAGCGTCCCTTGGAAGCTCCGCCTCTATTCGCGTCCACGCCGAGTTTTCTTCGGGATGACTTCGCAAAGCCACGAGTTTCGTGCCGACAAGAACTACTAGATTCTCCAAAGGCACGACAAGAATATCAAGAGAGAGAGAGATGAAAGCTAACCACCAAACGAAGAACGGAATCCGGATTCCGGGAGGAAGGAAGGAGTTGCGTCCGCTTCTTCTTCTTCTTCGGCTTCTTCTTGGTGGAGGTGGCTCACGTCAAAGGAGGTGAGGGCAGCCGACCCTAGAAGAGGGAGAGGGTAGCCGACCCTAGAAGAGGGAGAGGGAGAGAAGGAGAGGAAGAGAGGCTAGGCAAGAATCCTTGATCACTTGAATTGATTTCCAAGCTTTGCCTTTGCACCTTTATATAGTAGCCTCTTTATCGCCAAGTCTCCTTTTTAACGGAATAAATTTTTCATAAGAAATTTATCTTATAAATTTTTCTATGAATTATTCCGTTATGCTAAGTTTTTATTATCACTTA
Organism: Boesenbergia rotunda; assembly: GCA_024364735.1. Taxonomy (NCBI): domain Eukaryota; kingdom Viridiplantae; phylum Streptophyta; class Magnoliopsida; order Zingiberales; family Zingiberaceae; genus Boesenbergia; species Boesenbergia rotunda. The sequence continues at coordinate 90,321 of JAGFNQ010002471.1, read as the reverse complement.
ATTTATAATAAAAACAACCATGTCTCCCCTTTTATTATGGAATAAATTTTACAAGAAATTTATCTTATAAATTTCTTATGAATTATTCCGTTATGCCAAGTTTTTTTATTATAACTTAATTTATAATAAAAACAATCATGTCTCCCCTTTTATTATGGAATAAATTTTACAAGAAATTTATCTTATAAATTTTTCTTATCATGGAAAAATCAATTCATAATTGATTTTATAAAATAAAATAAACCAATCCATGGTTCATTTTAATTTCCATAAAAAGAATAAATTTCTATAAATGTCTTTATCATGGTAAATCAATCCATTATTGATTTTATAAAATAAAATAAACCAATCCAAGGTTTATTTTAATTTCCATGAAAATAAATCTCTTTATATAAATTTCTTTATATAAATTTCTTTATCCACAATTTTATAAAACAAACCACGCGCGGTTTATTTTATAATTTGAACCAAAGAATTTGGTTCTCCCTCTTATTGTGGCCGGCCAAACCAATGTCGTAACCGAACGAATTAAACTCATTTAATTCGTCCAATAAGTCTTCAAAAGACTTAGCCATTTTATGCTTCCGATGCGTCTCTGAAAAATTTAGATTCGACTTATCTCTCTTGATCGGAAAATCTAATTTTCAACTCGTTTTAAATCCCTCGGATTACTCATAGTGCGTGTGACTAAATAGGCTTTCGATTTATGTTGGCCGTCTATAATTCATCAATTATAGAACGATCATGAGTGGCACCTAGTAGTACATCATGATCTCCAATTAATCGAAAGATCAACGGTTGACCTCAGAAATTATTCTGAACCCCTTCAGCAGCTCTAATGAATCGTACCTCATTCCCTTCACCATCTTATACCCACTTGGTTCAGGATATGGTCTATGTGTGTCAGTCCCCACTAGGCTGACTACGTCACACCTAGCCCAAGTAATGTCTTTCTCGTCCAATGGATTCTAATTACTCTCATGTATTTCACATACTCTGAACATGTCATGCTCTGGCCAGAGGCTTCGAGTAACAATCCGACGATAGACCTTGGGTATACATCTCCTCGCAAGGAGTGGTGAATCCTTTGTAGGCTGTTCAAACATCTTCGGGCACTTCGGCTTATACCCAATCATCCTGGGTCCACACCTCCTTGGAGATGCTTGCTTAAGATGTCAAAGTATAAGTCTTCATGACCAAGATGACTTGAACACCGCAAGTCAAAGGAACATCGCACTTAAGCTGCAGTAAGAACTTCATTGACATATCTATATTTAGATTACCATATGAAGTTTTACAGCTAGTCACTCCAATGAACTAGTTCCCTTAACTAGCATTCATGTTTATCTCCGGACATCCCAATATCACCAGCCAGTGAGAATCAGCTGATTAGAGAATAACCCATGCTAGTCTCAACAAAATTGATAGTGTCCTGTATTTATCAATTCATCGACTAGGGACAATTTCAATATTTCACAATTGCACATGTAGAGATAATCACTAGTTGTGAATTCATCACAAATTCTCTCATGCTGTGAATTGTATTGCGGACATTCAATAAATGAGTTTAAGATCTCAATCAAATATACAGACATGTATACTCAAATAGTGAATATTCATTTATTAAAATAAATGTTTACAATCATAAGGCGATTGCCTTAGGACACTTCTCTCATATTACTAACACAGTCGACTGCCCCTGGAGCAGTCGACTAGTGTGGCTGGAAATTCAAACGTTAAGCTGTAACGGTCGAATTTGAGTGGGACTAATCGACTGGTAATGGACCAGTCGACTGGTGGCGGTCGTCTCAGCCTTAAGCACTATTTAAAGGGGCTTGGTTTTGGCTGAGAGTCTTGACGAAATTGGCTTTGGTTAAAGGCCAATTAGTAGTCTTTATGCTCAGGAGTGTTGTCCGGGTTGTGGCGAGGTTTTTCCACCCACAAGGAGCTACACGAGCTAGCCGAAGGTCTTCCGTGGAGTCATCCACCGACGGATCGGGATTGTCTACCTTACGGATAGCTGTGTAGTAGGAGCTTTATCTCCGAACCACATAATGGTGACGTGTTAGCGATTGTTTAATTTTGTTATTAGTATTTCCACTTGCGCATGCTAACATTGTAGGAAGAAAAATCAAGAAATTGCTATTCAACCCCCCCTCTAACTTAACGGTAAGATCCTAACAAGTAGTATCAGATCAAGGTTCGCTCGTCTATGGACTAATCGTCGGGAGAGCAAAAAGCTAGAGGAAATGACGCTCGAAGAAAGATTAGGGGACGACATCAACATTCCACCTCCTTACGACCGAGAGAGTTTTGATTATTGGAGGATGCAAATAGAAGTATGGTTCAATATGGATTGGGAGCAAATGATCACACTAAAATATCCATTCGAAGCCCCGAAGGATAAGCATGTGAAGAAGCTCCGACCAAGATATTGGACCAAGGAGCAACAAACTCAATCGAAGGCAAATAAAAAGGTAATTTCAATATTACTTGAAGTTTTGCCTAATGATATAATTAGTGATGTAGGTCAATACAAAAATGCTCATGAGCTATGGAGAAAGTTGATAGCTTTACATCAAAATCCTACACAAGCTCAAGAGTATATGAGCGGGAAGAAATGAGCTTAATGGTCCAAGAAGAGGAGAAGAACAAATCGGATGAAGAAAGAAGTTCAATATCCGAAGAAAAGGAAAAAGAGGAAAAAGAAAAAGAGGCATCCATCTCCTCAAGTGAAGTGACACAAGAAAGTGAAAGATCATCCACTTCATCAAGGGAAGAAGAAGAGGTCTCCACGTTGAGGATTGAGGGGGAGGAGAGACCATCCTCAATGCCAGAGCAAGAAGAAGCTTCCACCTCCACCAAAGCAAAGTCAAAGGAGCACATAATTTGCTTTGGGTGCAATCAAAAGGGACACTACAAGGACAAGTGTCCATTGGGTAAGAAGAAGGAGGTAAACTCTAAACCCAATTCAAATAATTTGAAAACTAACATGAGTTGTAGGGATGGAGCGAAGAAAGATAAGAAGCATATAAAGTGCTTCACGTGTGGTGAGCTAGGACATTACCAAACCAAATGCTCAAGAAAAGGAGAATTCAAGAAATTAGAGCATTTGAGGAAATGGGAGAAGAAGGAGAAGAAGAAAAGCTCACATCTAGGGGAAGCTACAAGGGTAAGGGAGGTAATCCCTAACTTTTGAGTTAATTCAAATTTCCTCATGCATGATAGAAATAATGTCAATTATTTACCCATGCATAACTTCGGATTTAAATATCATGATAGGAGTAGGGTTAATATTGTAGATCAAATCCCTAGGAAAATCATGCATCATGATAAATCCAAGGCCATTAGACTTAAGGACCAAGTCATTAAACCCAAGAAGGGAAGACACACGCCAAGGGTGGGTAGGTCTAGGAATGTCCAAGGTGGACATGTTGATTCTAGGTTTGAGAACCTAGAAAGGGAAAATCAAGCTTTAAAGGAAAAGCTTGAGAAATTAGAAAAGATCCTAGATAGATTCACTATTGAATTTAAGGGTTTAGGTATGATGTTGGGTAGTCAAAAACCCAACAATGATAGATCGGGGTTAGAATACCGGTCTAAGTTCTCTGATGCCAATGAAAAGAAGTATGCTAGGGTAGTATATAACTATAGCAAGGAGGGGAAGTCCAAAAATGACAAGGGGGTGTCATTTAAAAGCAAGAAAAAGGTCTTAACTAAGGACAAGGGGTCCAAGGTTAAGAAGGTTAGAGTTGTAGACCAAGAGTCACCGGAGGTACACCGGTGTGGTCTAGTGTGTGTTGAGTCACCTAGGGAGGTGGCTAAGGCTAAGAGCTCAAGGGGAAGCTCTAGGAGTCAAGGTGGGACCCATGGTTTATGGATCCCGAGAGGATTCCTCTCGGAAATCTAGATGGGTCATGGAGTGTGACAAAGGATGTAAAGACGGATTTGGAGTCTCAATCCTAGGGATTTGACACATTGGTTTGAGTTTCATGTGTGAAAATATGACATTGGGGTCATAAAGCATGGAAATGGATTTTTGATGTGGAAATGCCATATAAATCAATGCTAGGGATGTATTGTGGGTTGGTATGGGAAAAGACATCAATAGGAGGTCAAAACTAAGACTTTAGGTCAAGGTTCAATTGAACCATTCAGCTAGTTTTGGGTTTTGTGTCAATCTTGAGAATGGTGATAGATATATGTTTGAATGCATTTTTCTCAAGTAGGTATGGGTAACACAAACCTCTCCACAAAATTTGAGAATTTTGGAGATTTGTGGAATTTCTCATACATTTCTGAAATTGGGTTAGAAATGCTTAAATTTGGGTTTTTAAGGTGTCAGTCGACTGGTACAGAGGGCAGTCAACTAGTAAAGGCTGATTTTTATGTTTCAGCAGTCAAAAGGTGTCTAAATGATATCAAACAAGTGTGTAATCTTATGGGAGGTTAGTACATTGTGTTTATGGTCATTAGAGGTTAAAAGATCTAATAAGAGGGAAATTGTTGGAGTCTTTTTGATGTATGGCAAAGGGGGAGAAGTGTTGGGTTTAAGTGGGAAACCAAACACACCTTTGTAATAAATCCTAGGTCAAGGGGGAGCTAGGTTAAGGGGGAGCATTGTTGCTCATTTGGTGGCGTAAGGGGGAACCTTGGAGAGGTTCTTAAAAAACCTTTATAAGTCCAATGTAGGAGGAGCCTTGGAGAGGCTTTAAAAAGTCTGTTTTGGTAAAAGTCCTAAACTTTTGGGGAGGTTAGGTGTGAGGATGCCTTGTGATAGGATCCATGCATTTTTGCAGTGCATATGCATTGGCGGTGTAAGTCCAAGGTGAAGCCTTGGCAACGTAAGTCCAAATGGTTATTAGCTTTGTTGTTGCTATTTGTTTTCTCTAACTTAAGCGTATTGCCAAACATCAAAGGGGGAGATTGTTGGGGCAATCTATAGTCCGGAGTGACCATGTCTTTTGATGTTTGGGCAAAGGGTTTAAGTTAGGTTCACCCTTGTGATTTGATATGCGTATTTGAGTGTGCAGTTTTGCAGGATACACATAGGCTTGGTTGGATGTCTTCAGATACGATGAAGGGTGGCATGGAGGCAAGCCGTGGGCTTGTGTGCGCATCCGAGGGACCATGGGGAAAGTAGGGACGATGAGCCGAGGGAAGCGGACTTCGAGGCTACGTGAAGGATGGCATGGAGACAAACCGAGGGCTTGTGTGCGCATCTGAGGGACGAGGGCCAAAGTTGAAGAGGGCTTGAAGGCAACAGATCGAGGCTGCTGGAGCAGGAACGATGAACCGAGGGACGCAGACTTCGAGGAATGCGTGAAGGATGGCATGGAGGCAAGCCGAGGGCTTGTGTGTGCATCCGAGGGACGGGAGCCAAAGACGAAGAAGACATGAAGGCAACAGATCGAGGCTGCTGGATGAAGAGTCAACCAAGTCGTGAGGGTACGAGTGCTGAGTGAAATGTACTCGGGAGATCCTAGGGTTCGAGTGCTAAAAGAAGTGTACTCGGGAAGGGAGACCTTAGGTGTAGAAGTGGATCAGTCGACTGGTTCCAGGGCAGTCGACTGGTGTATGCCACAGAAAGATCAGTCGACTGATAATGGACCAGTCGACTGGTGGTCAGTCGACTGCCCCTGTAGCAGTCGACTGGTGTGGCTGGAAATTCGAACGTAAGCTGTAACGGTCGAATTTGAGTGGGACCAGTCGACTGGTAATGGACCAGTCAAGTAATGGCGGTCTTCTCAACCTTAAGCACTATTTAAAGGGGCTTGGTTTTGACTAGAGTCTTGACGAAATTGGCTTTGGTTAAAGGCCAATTAGTAGTCTTTGTGCTCAAGAGTGTTGTCCGGGTTGCAGCGAGGTTTCTCCACCCACAAGGAGCTACATGAGCTAGCCGGAGGTCTTCCAGGGAGTCATCCACCGACGGATCGGGATCGTCCACCTTACGGACAGCCGTGGAGTAGGAGCTTTATCTCCGAACCATGTAAAGGTGACGTGTTAGCGATTGTTTAATTTTATTATTAGTATTTTCTCTTATGCACGCTAACATCGTAGGAAGAAGAATCAAGAAATTGCTATTCGGCCCCCCCTCTAGCTTAACGATAAGATCCTAGCATCTTCTTCTAGCAAGACGCACCGACCTCGCTTGGATAAGGGGAAGGCCCTATTGACCCGACTCCGCCTTCCCTAGTGCATTGCCCTTTCTCCCAGCAGATCCTCAAGGACCCGGTCCCCAAGTACCTCCGGTTCTTCACCATACCAGAATATGCTGGGACGACTGACCCTGAGGAGCATCTCATGATGTTCGTAAGTACGGCCCTGCTACACCAGTATCTCGAGGGTGTGATGCGCCGAGCCTTCTTAACGACGCTCTCTGGGCCAGCCTAGCGATGGTTTGACCGACTCCCTAATGGGGTCGTGTCAAGCTTTGAGGAGCTTAGGAGGATATTCCTCCAACACTTTGCTAGCAGTCGGAGACATCACAAGACCAGCCTCAACCTGTTCGCGTTGAAACAGGGCCCAAAGGAATCACTCTGGGTCTACATCAAGAGATTCAACGGAGTGGCACTAGACGTGCCAACCGCTACACCCGAGGTGTTGATCAGCGCCTTCTCCCAAAGGCTACAAGAGAGAGACTTCTTCCTCTCATTGATCAGGAAGCCGCCGAAGGACTTCGACAGATTGCTAAGAAAGGCTGTCAAGTATATTAATGTGGAGGAAGCACAAACTGCTCAGAAAAAGGAGGCAGTTAACACGTCGACCCTGAGCCCGGCTCAAAACATCTGATCCCCAGGCGGGCCCATCCGCAGCCTGCGGGGAGCAATCGACCGAGCGGGAATGGAGCGTAGGCACATGCAGCAGGTGGCCCAGGTGTGCCTGCCAACCCGCTGGAGACCCTACTATGCATTCCACCAAAGCAACATGCACAACACAGAGGAGTGTCAACAGGCAGGCAGAGGTCGGACTCCTACCGTGAGAGGACAGGGGCGTCAGGCATCCTCGGGGTGCGGTTTGGGCCGGGGAAGTTCGGCAGCTGCCACAGCAGCCGAGGAACCCAGACGAAACCCCTCGACAGCCCGTAATTTGTTCCCACAAGAGGAACGAGCTGAGCCTGAAGAAGTGGACGAGGAGCAGGCCAATCAACAGAATGTCATCCGAGGAGGAGTTCACGTGATCTCGGGCGGGCCTATCGGAGGAGATTCCAATCGAGCCCGGAAGGCTCAAGTGCGCCGACTGGAAATTCACCAGATCGGTATGAGCGCCGCTTAGGCGAAAGGGCCCCAAATCAGCTTCAGGTCGCAAGATTTATAGGGGTTAGAAGTCCCGCACGATGATTCCCTAGTCATCACCGTCGTGATCTCCAACTACCAGGTCCATCGAACTATAGTGGACACGGGCAACTCGGTCAACATACTATACAAGAAAGCCTTCTACCAACTGTAGATCGAGCCATCCTAGTTGGAGTTGGTGGCCACCCCACTGTTCAGATTCACTGGGAACCAAGTACTGCCAATTGAGCAGATTCGCCTGGCCATTTCCTTAGGTGAGGAGCTATTGAAGAGAACTAGATAGTCCACTTTCCTGATAGTGGATGCTCCCTCAGCCTACAACGCGATCTTGGGCCGACCAACCCTCAACGAGTTCTAGGCAGTAACCTCGACCTTCTATCTAAATATCAAGTTTCCAGTCAGTGACAAGGTCGGGGAGGTTAGAGGAGATCAGAGGGTGGCTCGCCGATGCTACTTGGGTGATGTCCGGACTGAGAGTCAGAAGGCTCAGCGCACATCCACTAGCTGCAACATGGTACAATCTTCACCTTGGGCCAAGCTGCATGAAGACAAGGAGGAGGTTCAGCTGCTTCCCGACCGGGCAGAGTCCCGAGTCAAGATACTCACGGGTTTACCGAGCGAGCTGAAGGAGCCACTGCTGGAATGCTTGACCAGGAACCAGGATGTGTTCGCCTGGTCAGTAAGGGAATTAAAGGGTGTCCGACCGGAGGTGGCTGAGCACCACCTTCACGTATACCCTAATGTTAGGCCAGTCAAAAAAAGGAACCGAGATTTTAGCACGGAGAAGAACAAAGTCATCCGGGCTGAAATCGAGAAATTGTTGGAGGCCGGGCACATTCGAGAGGTCCAATTCCCGGCCTGGCTAGCCAACGTGGTCCTGGTGGCCAAGCCCGACAACAAGTGGAGAGTCTGCATTGACTTCCGGGATCTCAACCGAGCCTGCCCAAAGGATTGTTATCCTTTGCCCCGAATTGACCAAATGGTCGACTCGACAGCTAGGAGTGAGCTCATCTCCATGCTGGACGCTTACCAGGGCTATCACCAGGTGCCCTTAGCAATCGAAGATCAAGAGAAAGTCAGCTTCATCACGGCTGATGGCACGTATTGCTACACGATCATGTCGTTCGGAGTGAAGAACGTTGGAGCCACCTACTAGCGAATGATGAACAAGGTCTTCCAGATGCAGATCGGTCGGAATATCTAACTATATGTGGAGGACATACTGATCAAGTCAAGCTGAGTGGTAGACCTGGTGTCGGATGTGGAAGAGACCTGTCAGACCCTGCGCAGGTATGGGCTCAAACTGAAACCGACCAAGTATTTTTTTGGGGTCTGAAGTGGAAAATTCCTTGGGTACATAGTCACCAAGAGGGGCATCGAGGCCAACCCGAGCAAGGTCAAGGCCCTGCTCGACATGCCCCCACCACGGAATATCAGGGAGGCACAGAGGCTCACTGGGCGAATCACAGCCCTATCCCGCTTCATCTCCCGATCCGCCGAGTGAGGGTTGCCCTTCATCAAGACCCTCCGCCGAGCCAGCAAGTTCTAGTGGGACACCGACTGAGACAAGGCGTTCGAAGAGTTGAAGATATATCTGGTCGAGTTTCCAATATTGGCCAAGCTTGAGGTCGAAGAAGTGTTGTATGGGTATTTGGCGGCCTCGGCTGAGTCGATCAATATGGTGTTAGTCAAGCAGGACTAAGACGAGCAGCAGCCAATGTATTTCTTTCACTACTAGAAAAAATGCATTTAACAACAGTGAATCACTGTTGTCGTAGGCCATTTACCACTGTTGTTAAAGGCTATGTTGTTAAAGGGGGGGTCTACGACAACAGTGAATCACTGTTGTCGTATATCATATTCGACAACAGTTTGACTTCCACTGTTGTCGTATGTCACATTTCACAACAGTTTTTCACTGTTGTAATTTATTATATTCGACAACGGTTTATCACCGTTGTCGTATGACTTATTCACCGTTGTCTTTTATTATATTCGATAACGATTTTATCACTGTGTTGTCGTATGCCACCGTTTATCTACAACAACAGTTTAGCTTAAAAAAATCTGTTGTGCGTTTGCACTGTTCCACAACAGTTTCATACCAATTTGACAACAAAGATATTTTCATTATATTTTCAATTAAAAGGCAATAATTTAACCTCGAAACAAAAACTATATATATCAAACATCATCAACATATTTACAATAAAGATCCACCACAAGCTTTCTACAGACGAAACCACAAAAGTATCTTCTGTCCAAAAACCTTTCTACAGACGAAACCACTAAAGTATCTTCTGACCCAAATTACAAGAGTTCAAATTATATATAATTCTGACCCAACTAAACTTACAATGAAGTTCAAATCACAAAAATTATAGCTTGGAAGGTCAGATTAATGGTCTTCAAACATGATCACGAACAAGTCCCTGCAGCTGGAAAAAAGAGAACAAACACTCTAATTAGTTATTCTATTAAATGCATATGTCCAATAAAAAATAATCCATGAAGATATGTATCAACAAACAACAAAAATAACAAACTAACAAACAAACAAACAAAAATAACAAACAAACAAACAAACAAACAAAAAAGATATGCATGTATCGGCACTTGCAATTATGGCATGACATGTAAAGAGATGAATATTGATTTTTGTGGCTCAGTGTTTACTGGGTTTGTAAGTTAAGGAATAATGTTAAATACCAGAAGGCTCAATGTTACTCCTTGAATGCCCTAGTATCATTTTGATTTGAAAAGCCTATTTCATGTTGAGGTTTTGGCAGAGTTCCTAGAGAGCTTTGAGCAAAAAATTTAATTTCAACACCTCTTCACCCTCAAAGAGATGGACCTATTTAAAGCTCTACCTGGGAAAGCATGAAGTTCCACAACGTTGTTGGATGAAATTTACATATCTCCAAATAACTAAGAATAACTCTCTGTCTCTCTCTTTAATTATGTCTAAGTAAATAAGATAAATGAAATCAAACAGATATGAGATAGTACAATTCTTTCTTTACTTTTTTTTTCTCTTCCCTTAAACTATTTCATTCGTCTTCTGTTCTTTTTGTCCATGTACAGTGTATGTGTTTCCCCATAAAAAAAGGTTTTAGCATTAGCGAATGTTAAGTAATATCTGAAAAGTTTATAATGAATTCCTTTTCCAGAATAGTAGATCTAAAGCATATGCTGTTAAAATAATGATTTCATTTTCCATAGGAAAACAATATTCTAAAAAGCATACTGACACACAAACAGAGTTTTGATGAGAAGCACATATAACAAAAAGAAATTGTTTGACCAGCATTAACAAGTTTTAGCATTCATGTTAAGTAAATATGACAGTATAATAGAAATTCACAATCTATTATACTGTACAGTGTACAATATAAGCCTCCAAAGTTCCAAAGTTGTCAATCAGCAGCAATTTTGTACAGTGTAATAGAAATTCACAATCTATTATCTTGTACAGTGTACTGTTGTTAAGTTGTCAATCAACGTGTTTGCTGAGGTGTGCATCTGAGGGTGGCATGCAATGAAGAATCTATCGCGTCAACAACAATCAGCAGCAATTTTGGAAAGTTCCAAAGTTGAAATATTCCAATCAAAGGTAGGATTTATAAACCCTTTCTTGTGCTTGGGGTTGTCATTTTGTAAAGGTTTGATTTGTGATTTGGAGCTATGATCTGTGTTTATTTGTGTATGTGTATGGTGTTTGTAGTGGAGATGACGTATATTTTGTGGGCCGGAAAAAAAATGAAGGGCGGGATGCCGGGATGGTCCCGCCAATGTCTGAGGAAAAAAATAAGAGAAATTTACATTGTTTAGATTTTAACTCGAGGATAATCTATTAAGGAAGCAAGTTGCGAGTGTAGATGCAGTATAGTGTTTAATCCGTGACGTACATTGAGAATTAGAATTTGGTATTGGATTTTCCATAGTTGCATCCAGATTTGAAGATCTATATGCTCTATAAACTAGTTGTGGTTTCATTGTATCATTGGTATTTCTATTTAAATCTATTCTTGTAAATTATATTTGAGCTGTGAGCGGAAGAAGATGCATAAAAATGGACTACTTGAAACAAGGATTCGGCTGTTGATTTACATCAACCTATATTGATTGAGTGATGAGTTGAAATGTATCTGTAGTCAAATGATAGAGTTAGTGTAAATTTTTCTAAGAATAGTTGTGACCTATCTAGCCATAGTAGTGCCTGAAGGTTTTGGGCATGGGTATCGCAATTTCAAAAACTATGGGTGGAATGAACAAATATAAATACAAAGACAAATTTAAAGAAATTCTTACTGCAAAAATAGATTCACACTCCACGAAGTAACATATGCATTGTTTTGGAGGAAGATGATAAAAGAAATACATAATTTGCATGCAAGATTGCAAATGAAATATGCAGCTAGTCTTGGAGTGAGATATGATATTTGACCTGTATTCAGGCTTTAACCACTTTTCGCCCTCAGCTAGAAGCCAAGTAATCTTTTCACATGTTGTCATAATTTCTCCTAAAGAAGCATCGACCATAGTCTTCCCAGTATCCCTAGAAGAAATCCTAGAACAAGCACACAATCATCGGATAGTTTTGTACTTAAAGTTCATCCTTCAACATTGATTGCAAGAATACAGAATGTAAGACAGAATATTCCATTAATATGTAAAGAAAGTCATAGGAAAGCTTCCTTCAGATCAATGCCATCATACTAACCAAAATAAGCCATAATATTAGTCAAAAATACTTGGTCATCAAAAAGATGAAACTAAGCTAGAGCAAGTTCAATAAACATATCCAAAAAAGATACAACCACAAGCCATGAATCAAACGTGAACATGGCTGTCAAGTTTGTGATTGGGACCTTGGAATCTTAGAATCCTACAGTTCAAATTGGACTAAACGATCTAAATATAACTTACATTTGGACTAAACAATCTAAATATAACTTACGATCTGGATTGTTGGGATCCCATGAACCTACTATGCAATTCCAAGTTGACTTGCAATTGTTGTGTAGGTTCTCAATCCTAACAATAATATAGAATTTACTTACATTTTGCATAGACATTTAAAAGCTCGAATTTTAACTGTAATAGATAATCTTTTACATACAAAATACCATCTAATACAACTTAAGATTATACTAGAACTGTTTTTAGCTAGCTGAAATGACTGACTGTTTATCAAGGAATTGAGAAAAACCTGCTAAATGTAAACTGGCATTTTTGCAAGAGATAGCAGTCATCATCATATGTGAACCATCAAGGGAGTGTACAAAATTTGGCGGGAAACCCATCTTCTGTCGTTTGACTGAAAACTGGCATAGGCAGAAATCCCATTAAGGATGTAAACAATTCATGAGAGTGATCTAGAAGAGCTTACCGATTGACCATCTCTTTGTAATGAGAGAACCTGAAGAGAAGTTCTTATCTGCAACAGAATGTCAGAAGACTAAAGCATTACAACACACAACAAAAGCTTGGTAAATGCAAACTAAATATTTTAAATCATATATAGGATAAAAGTTTATAAGCAAGTACCTGGTCCATTCGATCATGCAGTTTAACCTGCAAAGATAGACAGATTTTCAAGTAATTTAAGAATCAAAATCATCAATATAGCTAACATTTAACAAGATGTAATATGGAACAAGTATTAAGGCACAAAAATAAAAATGAAAACCTGATGACGACTATTGAGAGAAACAGACTCAAGGTATCTTCTTGATGAATCACTCTGCAAATCTCTGCCAACAAAAGCGCCCTGATGTTCACCATAATGCCTCCTGTCTGCTACACCATAATCAGAATTTTTTACTGAAGAAAACTGATCCCCTTTCTGACGGCCTCAAGCTCGAATAAAACCCTTGCCTTTTCTTCTCGTGGCTAGGAAAACTCAAAGAGGAAGAAAACTAGTGGCATTGCAAGGAAAGGAAAGAAGGGAGAGTAGGTGGCAATGTCCAAGGCCTATGATCGCCGTTGCCAACGACGATGAGGGAGAGCAGGTGGCGATGCGGTCAGAAAAGAGAGATCGAGAGAGAGGGGTGACGTCGGCTTGTACTCGCTGCGGTGGCTCAGATCAAGAAGGGCTTCGAATGTTGCAGCCTCGCCAAGCTCGGGGAGGAAGGCTCGCGATTGGCACTTCAAGGTGGTCGACAACTGGCTCGTGCTCGCGGCGATCGGTGAACGGCAGGGAAGGAGGAGGAGGAGATGCGCTCAGCTTCGGCTTCGAATCCTACTTGCCTGCGCCAGGGGAGGTGGTCGCCGCGATTTGTGAAGAGGAGAAGAGGAGAGGAAGAGGTCGGGCGAGGGAGGAGATGCATAAGAAGAAGAAGAGGGCGGCGTTGGATTTAGGGATTTGGAACGGGGAGAGAAGGAGAATATATATATATATATATATTCGAAAATAAAATTTTTTTCCTTAAATAATTTAAAACTATTTTATCTTGCATACAATTTTTTCTGTAAATATTATCAAAAATATCAAAAAATTATTTCAAAATTTTTATATGATTGATTCAACACAACAACAACAGTTTAATATAACTGTTGTCTATTGTCATAATAGACAACAGTTTATCACATCAGTTGTTGTAAATCCCGCCTATAGACAACAGTTATTTTGTAACTGTTGTCGTTGAGTATACATACGACAACATTTTGTTATTACTGTTGTCTTTTTACGTATACAGACCAACAACAACAACGGTTAATACTAAAACTGTTGTTAAATTGACATACGACAACACTTTATCAAAAAACCGTTGTCGATTATGTGTTGTTGAATGCAAAAATTCTAGTAGTGTTTTCTCATCTATTGAAAGGTGTCGAGTGCCGATACACGTCACTCGAGAAGTTAGCTTATGTCCTACTGTTAGTTGCTCGAAGACTCCGACCATATTTCCTGGCACACCCGATCATGGTCCTGACTAATAGTAATCTGGGTTGAGTGTTTCAAACCCAGAGGCATCAGGGTGGTTAATCATGTGGACCACCGAGCTGAGTATGACATCCAATATCAAGCTCGGCTAGCTATTAAAGCATAAGCCTTGGCTGATTTCCTAAGTGAATTGCACTTGGAAGAAGTTGAAGAAGCTTGGCAAGTCTACGTGGATGGGTCGACGGCTCGGCAAGGCAGTGGAATTGACATTCTGATGGTATCTCCGAGGGGAGAGCAGTTACATCAGTCGATCCGACTAGAATACCGAGCCACAAACAACAAGGCCAAGTATGAAGCCCTCATCGCTGGACTGTAGGCCGCTAAGCATGTGGGTGCTACTCAGGAAATGTTATACTCAGACTCTCAGTTAGCCACTCAGCAGCTTGCCGGTCGGTTCGAGGTTAATAGCGACCAGTTACAAGCCTTTGTGGAAGCTTATGAGAAACTAAAAGCTAGATTCCAGGAGGTTCGGCTACAGAAGATCCCGAGAGAGTGCAACCTATGGGCGGATGAGTTAGCCAAGTTGGCTAGCTCGGTAGGTTCCTGGGTACTTCCTCAGCCGAGTAGTCAGACAATAACGGTGATGCACATTGAGCAACAAGTCGACTTGGAGCTCGGAACATATTGGAGAGCACCGCTCGATGCTTACCTAACCAGCGGGGTCCTCTCGGCCGACTCTTAAGAAAGCGAGCGTTCCAATACTCCTTGGTCGGGGATGCACTGTAGAAATGAGTCTTCGCCCGACCTCTACTCAAGTGCTTAGGCGAGGAGGGCGTCGAGTACGTGCTGAAAGAAATACATATGGGGGTATGTGGGAATCATGCTGGAGCTCGGGTCATGGCCCGAAAGGCACTGCTTGCAGGATAGTATTGGCCGACCCTGCAGAAGGACGTTGATCGAATGTCCCCCACTTGTTTATCCTGTCAAAAGCATCATAACCTCCCTCAGCGACCAGTGGAAATGATGAAGGCGTCAATGGTCTCCTGCCCGTTCGATCAGTGGGGCATGGACATAGTAGGATCTTTCCCGACCGCTATTACTCAGAAAAGTTCTTACTGGTGGCTGTGAACTACTTCTCCAAGTGGATAGAAATTGAGGCTTTGGCACGCATCACTAAGCAGGGCATTATCAAATTTTTGTGGCAAAACATCTTGTGTCGGTATGGGATTCCCCATAAGTTGGTCTCGGATAACGGAAGACAATTTCAGGATCGGAAAAATACAAGAATAGTGCTCGGCCTATGGTATTCAGCAAGCCTTCACTTCCGTGGCATATCCTCAGAGCAACGGCCAAGCAGAAGTGACCAATCGGGAAATCCTGTGAGGCTTGAAGACCAAGCTAGACCATGCAAGTAACACCTAGGTCGATGAACTGCCGAGCGTCCTATGGGCTCAGCGAACCACACCGAAAGAAACCACAGGCCATACACCCTTCCAGTTGGTCTATGGAAGCGAGGTTGTGGTGCCTGTTGAAGTCGAATGCGAGTCCGAACGACAGAAGGCCTATGATGAAGATAACTCGGAAAGAAGGCATTTGGAGCTGGACCTGGTCGAGGAAATCCGAGAGAAAGCAGCCGCTCATTGATGTGACCCGTGTACCGTACCACGAGTATCAAATACAATTAAAGTGTTGAACTCCTCTAAACTAATGTAATATAGAGTAACTCGAGTCATCTCTTTCAAGGAATGTAATGATAGATTAATAATCCTAGGATTCCAAGTTATTGCTTTTGGACTTTGGATATTAAATTGGGGGTTGGATTTGAAAGCTAAGACCACGAAATGAAACAGCAAAGCAAGTATGAAATCTAATCATAATTAATAAAAGACAATGCAAGTAAAGAAAATCTAATTTAACCTAACTACACTTGACGAGGAAACGAAAGGCAATATAAAGGAAGTATTTAAGGAAATAAAGCATTAATGAAACTTAACCTAATCTAACCTAATTGCATACTTAAACATAAGAGAAACTTGAAACATTCAATTACTAAAGCGTAGCAAGAATCTAAGCTAAGAAAATGCAAAACTAAACTAAGACAATTAGTTGGGACATTTCAACGAACACTTGAGAAGCATATGTTGAATTAAGCAATGTGTGAGCAATTCATACATGGGAGTTCAAGTTCAATATAGGCATTCATTAAGAAATGCATTGCAAGAATTTTAACAAGCCCAAGTTGAACAATTAAAGTAAAAAAAATGATTGGGAAATTTCATCAAACACCTAATATGCGTCTACCAATCCAAGCCTAAAATATGGAATTTCAACCATGGGAGGTTAATGTCATTACAACTCAACAATAAACTCAACCTTAATCACACATCAACAATCACCACTCAACACAACAAAGAAATCAACCAACACATGGAGCTTCTCATGCGGATGGACTAAGTTGCGGATGGAACTTCGGAAGCGGGCTGCCGGATGCGGATATGGATGAAAGAGCTGCTTTTCTTCTCTAACCCGAAGAGAAGTTGGCCGGAGATGGAGGCCACAGCTGCTAAAGGAGAAGAAGAAGTGAAGGGGATGTGAGGAAGAAGGAGAAGTGAAAGAGATGGAGAAGGGGCTTGAGGAGCCGGTCGACGGTGGTGGAGATGGATGGCCGACCCTTGGTGGCGGTGGATGGAGGAGAGGGGTGGCTTGCGTCTAAGGCTTCAATGAGTTTGGCCCCTTGTCCTTGTGCGATCCGATGAGGAAGTGGCATAGAGGGTGAATGAAGGGTTTCTTATTGGGTTATTGGGTTTTGGGGTGAGGGTAGGAGTGAGAAACTTAGATCCGAATCCAATAAGGGTTGTAATTGGGCTTAAGAATTGGATGATGTTGATGGGTTTTTCTCTTCTTGGATCCAAATTAGGTTGGATGAAGTAAACCATCTTCATTTGAATTGAACCAAGCCTTCAAATTAGATCATGCTCAAATTGAACCAAGCTCCTCAACACTAGCATTGGGTCCAATTACTTTGATCCAAGCCACGGTCCAAGGTTCATCTTTAATTCCCTACAAAAATCATGAAATAATGCCAAAATTTAGAGGAAATTATAATGAGCTCCAAAAATATATCCTAATAGTAAAATATGATATAAACATGATTTAAACGTACGAGAGAATAAAAAATGCTAAGTAAATGAGCAAATATGATGACATAAAATGCTAGTTATCACACCCCCACACTTAATTCTTGAACGTCTCGAGCAAGCAAACAAAACCAAAAGAAAATAAAATATCTCCCAAACATTACATCCCCTATCGATACTTTAAAAATAATAAAAGAAAGTTACTTAGGATCATCAAGTCTCAAGAATCGATGTATTTATGGTTCCAATTCTTACACAAGTCAAAAGACATGGTAATTTCAATCAACTTGCATAAACTAAGCATGACAAAAACCTCACAAGATAGATATATGCACTGATGCTCACAAAAATAACAAATATGAAAGTGAAGTTCTCTCAAAGCATGCATGACATTGCACTACTATATGCTTGCTTATTTTCTACTTCTCCACTACTATAACATAAGTACACAAATCAAGAGGACTTTTCAATAACTAATGATGAAACCACGTGCTAACAAGAGAATAAGAAGGATAGATAACAAAGAAGATCACAGAGAATATGAGAGCATTGGGGTAATCCACATGATGCATACAATCAACCAATATGCCAAAATAAAAAACTCACCCAAACATCCAACACTCAAAATTCTCCTTGCACATTCTCAATGCAATACACAACATGTATGTATTAACAACTTAACTCTTATGTTTCTCACTAACAAAATCCCAAATGCTTGAGATTTTTTTTCACTCTCTTTAATTTTTCATTTTTTTTTGTTCTCTTCTTTTTTTTCATTTCTCATCTTTATTTTTTTCACTTTGAGTACATAGAGATTTTTTATTTCAACAAGCATTCGACCATACACACTTATCTCCCCCCCCCCAATACTTAAAACTTGACTCAGACAATGTAACAAAGCATGATAACATCTAAAACTCACAATAATAGAGGCTAATAATAGACAAATAAAAATGTAACTCATCGTGCAATCACCCCATGCTCTCATCGCATGCTCAAGGGAAGAATAAGCTAATAAAGATATGACAGTGAGAATATAATGACAATGAGAAGATCTGACAAAAGAAAGACAATGGAACATGAAAGCAATAGGTGAAATGCTCACTAGTAACAATAGCAAAGTAGAGAAAAAACTAAGAGTTCAACAAGAAAGTTTGCCTCCATCATATTCATGTAAGCTTATGCTATTGTAATTTCTAAAAGAATCAAAGCAAGTTCTAGAGTGTCAAGTATCACAAATGCTATCACACATAGGAGGATTAAGGATAAGCATGACAGTATCCTCACTAGGTGAACAATAAAATGTCATGCTTAATCTAACAAGATAGAGTCCATCACCACAACAAATGATAATGCAATTAATGTCCCCAAGCATACCGAGGAAACCAAAACTCAATAGTCAAACTTAGCCATCTTTTATGATTCTCAAAGCATAATAAAGGGACATGTAGGGAGATACAACTGGAACTCAAGCAAGGTTTATTCAAGACCAAACAAAATGCAGAATGAGGAAGCAAAGCATGAATGCAAAGTATAAAAGCAAACAATCATGCAAGTATAAACATAAAGAAAAATAAGAAAAGAAAAGAAAAGGAACAAACTCCCCTTTATTCCTGGCGGTTGGAGTCGGTTAAGGAGTAGAATCCATCCCGGTAGTGGTGGGGTTTGGGTAGTCAAGAGAGCATTCCTCACGTGATCTATGTCATAGTGCACTGCTCCCCCACACTTCAACTTCACATAGGTATGTTCTGGTGGTCGGAGACGATTAAGGTTCAAAATCCAATTTAGGGATGAATAGCTACAAGTACAAGTAAGCTCAACTCCTCCCTCTCTATGCTCTTTGGAAATCCTTCCGGGAGGTTGGAGTCTATTTAGTTGTAGCACCCACTCTAGAAGTCGACGACACCATGCAAAACCATGATAAAGAAATACCTCCCGCACACATGCAGGGTAAGAAAAAGATGAAATACAATCAGTCTCTATATAGAATGTATCAAGAAATGCATCATATCCAATAAAATCAACCTTAGGTACCTCTATGAGTTTTTCTGAAAAATTAGGAGATGTACTTACCTTGTCGTGCTGAAAAATACCTGAAGGTGCTACAAGAGTGGATGTAGCTATGGCCTCCTCCTGGTCAAGTAAAGGCTCCATCTCAGGTTCAGGTGCTGGGGGAAATACAACTAAAAGAGGTGATTCTTGGGTCCTTGCTTCCACCATGCAAGTCCCTACACTTCCATACTTATCCTCTGAATCTCCTAATATATCACTCAATGTAGGTGATCCATGGGGCTTAGTGCAATCCCCTACACCTATAGAGTCATCTGCAACTGGAAATGGATCAGATTCAACCTCCAACTCAGCTGTCTCTGTAGCTAATACCTCCTCTGCCTCATCTGAACTAGAATATCCTCTCTGAACATCGATCTTGGTTCCTGTAGTCTGCATCTGACTAATGGTGGAGGATATCTGTCCAATTTGTCGCTCTATGTTCTGAATGGAAGCATCAGTCCTACTCTGAAACTGTCTATAGTCTTCCTGATACTGCTGAAATGGAGCGCTAAATTTCTGAAAATCCCTCTCAATTTGCTGCTGAAGCTAAGCGCTAAATTGAGCGCTACGCTGCTAAAAACTCCTCTCATTTTGTTGAAGAAATTGAGTGAAAAAGGGCTCCAAAGTGAGTGGAAACTCCGGATTTTGTTGCTGAACCGGATGTGACCATGAATGCATAAGATCATCCTGGAATGTCTGTAAGTTCTGATATGCATGATATTGCTCAATAAATTGATTTTGTGTATCCTCATACCTGAAATATGACTGATCCTCCCAATTAGAATTGTAGGAATTAGAAAATGAGTTATACATATATGACTGTTCGGGTTAGAAGTATCCATGTTGCTTTAGAATCTGTTAGGATTGAATGTACTGAGTCGGGTAATTGCCCCAGTCATCATTATAGGTGCTAGGAGTTAGATTATAGGTATCTTGATATTGATGTTGGGAATGCAGGGGTTCTTGACGAAGTCTAGCAGTCTTTTGGATGAGGTGGCATATAGCAGCTGGATGAGATGAACTGCCACAATTAGTGCATATGTGTTCCACTCTCCCAATTTCTGAATTGTGATATTCATTGAAGCCTCCAAATTGTTGAGAGTAGAAATTCATGTTGAACTGAAAGAATTATCCTGGTCTTACACTGAAACACTAATAAACAAGATTAGAAGACTCAGGAGCATATGATATTAAACACATGAATGTATGAACATTAAAGCACATGACAGTTGTTTTTTTTTAAATATTCAAGTGGAAAAATAGGGAAACAATCCTAAAATTATCAAACACCACTATAATCCCCGGCAACAGCGCCAAATTTGATGTGACCCGTGTGTCATACGACGAGTATCAAATACAATTAAAGTGTCAAACTCCTCTAAACAAATGTAGTATAGAGTAACTTGAGTCGTCTCTCTCAAGGAATGTAATGATAGATTAATAATCCTAGGATTCCAAGTTATTGCTTTTGGATTTTGGATATTAAACTGGGGGCTTGGATTTGAAAGCTAAGACTACGAAATGAAACAGCAAAGCAAGTATGAAATCTAATCCAAATTAATGAAAGACAATGCAAGTAAAGAAAATCTAATTTAACCTAACTACACTTGACGAGGAAACGAAAGACAACATAAAGAAAGCATTTAAGGAAATAAAGCATTAATGAAACTTAACCTAATCTAACCTAATTGTATACTTAAACATAAGAGAAACTTGAAACATTCAATTACTAAAGCGTAGCAAGAATCTAAGCTAAGAAAATGCAATACTAAACTAAGACAATTGGTTGGGACATTTCAACGAATACTTGGGAAGCATATATTGAATTAAGCAACGTGTGAGCAATTCAAACATGGGAGTTCAAGTTTAATACAATCATTCATTAAGAAACGCATTGCAAGAATTTAAACTAGACTAAGTTGAACAATTAAAGTAACAAAAATGATTGGGAAATTTCATCAAACACCTAATATGCGTCTACCAATCCAAGCCTAAAATATGGAATTTCAACCATGGGAGGTTAATGTCATTACAACTCAACAATAAACTCAACCTTAATCACACATCAACAATCACCACTCAACACAACAAAGAAATCAACCAACACATGGAGCTTCTCATGCTGATGGACTAAGTTGCGGATGGATCTTCGGAAGCGGGCTACCGGATGCGGATATGGATGAAAGAGCTGCTTTTCCTTCTCTAACCCGAAGAGAAGTTGGTCGGAGATGGAGGCCACAGCTGCTAAAGGAGAAGAAGAAGTGAAGGGGATGTGAGGGAGAAGGAGAAGTGAAAGAGATGGAGAAGGGGCTTGAGGAGCCGGCCGACGGTGGTGGAGGAGATGGATGGCCGGCCCTTGGTGGCAGTGGATGGAGGAGAGGGGTGGCTTGCGTCTAAGGCTTCAATGAGTTCGGCCCCTTGTCCTTGTGCAATCCGATGAGGAAGTGGCGTAGAGGGTGAATGCATGGTTTCTTATTGGGTTATTGGGTTGAGGGTTGAGGGTAGGAGTGAGAAACTTAAATCAGAATCCAATAAGGGTTGTAATTGGGCTTAAGGATTGGATGATGTTGATGGGCTTTCCTCTTCTTGGATCCAAATTGGGTTGGATGAAGTAAACCATCTTCATTTGAATTGAACCAAGCCTTCAAATTAGACCATGCTCAAATTGAACCAAGCTCCTCAACACTAGCATTGGGTCCAATTACTTTGATCCAAGCCTCGGTCCAAGGTTCATCTTTAATTTCCTACAAAAATCATGAAATAATGCCAAAATTTAGAGGAAATTATAATGAGATCCAAAAATAGATCCTAATCGTAAAATATGATATAAACATGATTTAAATGTATGAGAGGATAAAAAATTCTAAGTAAATGAGCAAATATGATGACATAAAATGCTAGTTATCACTCATATGTTTACCTACCGCCAAAGAATGAAGCAGAGATATAATCGAAAGGTGTTGCTGAGGGCGTTTCAAGTCGGTGACCTTGTGTGGAAAAGGATAATTGGGGATGTCAGCAAGTTTGAGCCTCAATGGAGAGGACCCTTCAAAGCCATCCAAAAGTTGGCTTCCGGAGTATACTACCTAGAGAACGAGCAAGGAAAGAAGCTAGATCGACCCTGGAGTGCTATTCATCTCCAACCATATCGAGAGTCAGAGTGAGGGTCTGTGAAATAATTGTACTTCACAACTATGTAAGGATAGTGGAAGGCCAAGATTCTCGTACCACTTGCAGGCACTCCAGACAAGTGGGCATGCTCCCACGCACCCCTCGGTTCGGCTCCCGGTCCGGACGCGTGGCGACCCACGCTCCATGGAATTTAGCCGACAGAGTGTCCAGACTCTCACCTTTGAGCGAGTTATAAGTGGGCATGCTCCCATAAACCCCTTGTCTTGGCTCTCGGTCTAGACGCGTGGCGACCCACGCTCCGTGGGATTTAGCAGATCGAGTGTCCAGATTCTCACCTCCGAGTGAGCTATAAGTGGGCATGCTCCCATGAACCCCTTGGCTCGCCTCCCGGTCCGGATGCGTGGTGACCCACGCTGCATGGGATTTAGCCGACTGAGTGTCCAGTCTCTCAGCTCTAAGCGAGTTATAAGTGGGCATGCTCCCACAAACCCCTCGGCTCAGCTCCCAGTCCGGACGTGTGGCGACCCACGCTCCCTGGGATTTAGCCGACCGAGTGTCCAGACTCTCGCCTCAGAGCGAGTTATAAGTGGGCATGCTCCCACGAACCCCACGGCTTGGCTCCCGGTCCGAACGTGTGGCGACCCACGCTCTATGGGATTTAGCCGACCAAGTGTCCAGACTCCCGCCTCTGAGCGAGTTATAAGTGGGCATGCTCCCATGAACCCCTCGGCTCAGCTCCCGGTCCGGACGCAAGACGACCCACGCTCCCTGGGATATAGCCGACCGAGTGTCCAGACTCTCGCCTCTAAGCGAGTTATAAGTGGGCATGCTCCCACAAACCCCTCGTCTCGGCTCCCGGTAAGGACACATGGCGACCCACGCTCCGTGGGATTTAGCCAATTCAGTGTCCAGATTCTCATCTCCGAGCGAGCTATAAGTGGGCAAATGCTCCCACGAATCCCTCGGCTCGGCTCCCGATCCGGACGCGTGGCGACACACGCTTCATGGGATTTGCCTACCGAGTGTCCAGACTCTCAGCTCTAAGCGAGTTATAGGTGGGCATGCTCCCACAAACCCCTTAGCTCAGCTCCCGGTCAGGACGCGTGGCGACCCACGCTCCCTGAGATTTAGCCGACCGAGTGTCCAGACTCTCGCCTCTGAGCGAGTTATAAGTGGGCATGCTCCCATGAACCCCTCGGCTCGGCTCCCGGTCCGGACGTGTGGCGACCCACGCTCCATGGGATTTAACCAACCAAGTGTCCAGACTCTCACCTCTGAGCGAGTTATAAGTGGGTATGCTCCCACGAACCCCTTAGCTCGGCTCCCGGTCCGGACGTGAGGTGACCCACGCTCCCTGGGATTTAGCTGACCGAGTGTCCAGACTCTCGCCTCTGAGCGAGTTATAAGTGGGCATGCTCCCACAAACTCCTTGGCTCGGCTCCCGGTCCAGATGTGAGGCGACCCATGCTCCCTGGGATTTAGCTGACCGATTGTCTAGACTCTCGCCTCTGAGCAAGTTATAAGTGAGCATGCTCTCACGAACCCCTCGACTCAGCTCCCGGTCTGGGCTCGTGGTGACCCACGCTCCATGGGATTTAGCCGACCGAGTGTCCAGACTCTCACCTCTGAGCGATTTATAAGTGGGCATGCTCCCACGAACCCCTCGGCTCGGCTCCTAGTCCAAAAGCGTGGCAACCCACGATCCATGGGATTTAGCCGACCGAGTGTCCAAACTCTCACCTCTGAGCGAGTTATAAGTGGGCATGCTCCCACGAACCCCTCGGCTCGGCTCCCGGTCTGGACGCGTGGCGACCCACGCTCCTTGGGATATAGCCGATCGAGTGTTCAGACCCTCGCCTCTGAGCGAGTTGTAGGTGGGCACGCTCCCACCACACTACCCAACTCGGCTCCCTGATCGGACGCATGGCGACCCACGCTTTCAGAGGTCAACTCGGCTGAGTGTGCAAACTTTCACCTCCCGAGCAAACAATGGTATGCTTGGCTGGGTCGGATGCGTGGTGATCTGAGTTCCTTAGACGTAATCCGATCGAGCGTGCTTAGCCCCTTGAGAGGGTATACAGCGTAAAGGCCAGGCCTGAGCCTTCACTTAAACGAGTTGTGAGTCCTTTGGCCAGGATAACCGTTAACTTGCCCGAGTCAATCTCACAAAGAGCATAATAAGGAGTGGACTCGAGTATTTGTCCGAGTCATCGAGACTTAGAAACAACAAGAATAGCAAGCACACACGACAATACATAGAAAGAAGTAAAATTACATTAAAATACTAAGTTCAGTATAAAAACAAGGCAAAGCCTCTACAAGGAAAACAAAAAGATAAAGAAACCAAAACCCCGACCCTCACTTGAAGGGTCGGAAGATCTCCTCTGCCGTCTACTAGGTCAGGTCGGCTAGCTTGACGGTGATGACTGGGAGGTTGGGCGGAATGTGGCCCCCTGCTTAAGCTGCTCGAATGTGTTGAGCATTTGTTGCTTAAGCAGAGGTCGCAACCTTTGGGAAAGCTTGCAGTTGAATTCCATGGAGTTAACGAATTCAACTCGTCGAGCATCCCACCAAGTTGCCTCGCCCGCCTTATATGCCTGAAGCTCTTCGAGCTCGGACTGGGCAACCTCCTACGTAGCCTGTTTCCCCCGGAGTGGGCTTATCTCCTTCGCCTGGTTGTTGAGCTCAGTGTCCCGACTGGCCAGCTGAGTCACCAGGGAGTCGGTCTTTTCAGCCTGGACGGACAGCTCCTGCTCTTTGGCCACCATCTTGAATCGCCGGGACTCGGAGGACCGAGTCACCTCATTGAGCTCGGTCGGTACCTTCATTGGCTCCTCTTGTGCCTTACTTTGGAGAGCCCAGGCCTTGCTCTCTGTGTGCTCAACCTGGGAGACTTGAAGGAGTGTTTGGGCGACCGCCGTGTCCGCTGAGGTGATCTGAGACTGGGTGACCTCCAGTTGCTCTTCCGAGTGGGCTAGATGGTCTTGCAAAGTAATAACCTCTGCCCTTAGGCCATTGAGGGTGGGTTTGTCAGAGGCCAGCCAGGTATACCGGAGTCGGGCCTCCAAGTTCTCCACCTTTCGCTCGGCCCGTAGTCTGGCTTTGGAATGGGCCAGCATGGTCATGGGCACGCTGTAGCAGGTGCCTCAAAGCTGCAAAACACAAAGCAGGTCTTCAGTACCGAGTTGAGGAAAACATAAGGTAAAGACACTCTTAACCAACATACTTGAGTGGCCTCCGACATGAATGTGATAGCCCTGACGCTCAGGCCTCGGTAGTTACACTCCCGGAGGACTTGGATGAAATGGTCTGCGAGTGGTCCATAGAGATGGATCTCTTGGAACTGCTCGGGGGCGCTGCTGCTCGATACCTCCAAGCTCATGGAGGGGTCGGCATGCGACGGCAGCAGGAGGTGCATGGGGGATGCTTGAGCTGATCCCCCGAGTGCGGGGAGCCTGCGTCCCCCGAGGACGCCCGAGTCGGAGCCGGTGATGGTGTTGAAGGGCCGGCCATTGACTTCTTCTTCCTCTTCCTCCTCTTCTGGGCTCGGGAGCTAGTGGAGGCCCCAGTAGGGTCAGTGGTCGGTGGCGCAAGCTCGGATACGAGATTCCGCTCCCATCGACGTCTCAGGACTAGGGGTTGGTCCTCTGGATCCGCTGGCTCTGGGTCGGCGCAATTGCGGGGTCGGAAGAGGGGGATAGTTGCATGGGAGCCGGGTCAATTGGAGCAGCCTCTCTTTGGGCCAGCTGCTCGGCTACACGTGCTTCCATCTCGGCATCATCTAGGCCGAATCCCTCCTCCAAGGCCGCCGCAAGTATCATGTTCGCTGCAAAGTAACAGAGGTTTAGTTAGCTATAAATATACAAGGGACAGAATAAGGAGCTTACCCAGTGAGCTGGGTCTGCAAAAGGGCACTTTGCGGAGCCCGAACACGTATAGGATGCCTTCGCTCAGTAGATAGACACCATGGAAATATCGGCCCCCGATTTTAGACAAGGTCGACTGATAGGTGGAGAGAGATCGGTAATTCTTAGGGAGAGGTGGAGGAGAAGGCAAGTAAGAGATCCAAGAAGTCGGCCAGCTTGGGGCCAGAGTGATATTTACAAAAAAAAAAAAGAAACGTTCCTTCCAACCCTTATTCAAGGTCGAAGGTTTAGATAGAAAAGAGGTTTTGCTCGGGCTTGAAAGAAGAAGTCGTCCGGCTCTTGTTTCTTAGGGTAGAAGAAATAATAGAATATTTCAGTTGTAGAGGAATTTTATATAAGGAGAAGACGACCACCGACTCGCAAATCAAGCAGACGACGTTCGAGGCTAATTGGGAGAGGGGGATTTGAAAGAAGTGGCAGATGGAAGAGATGAAAGGGTGGATCGGGAAACGCAGCCCAGTCTACAGGTGATCTCGGGAGATTGTTATGAACCGAAGGGGGGTTGTCTCGGGTCGGTCGGTCGGGTCAGGTACTCGAAGGTGATGATCGGATGGGATGTGATAGTTAGACTAGATCTGGTCGAGATCATCATGGTAGAGGTCGGACATCATGGTGGTGTACCATGGGTCCGAGTGAGAAGAAGGAGAATCCATAAAAGTGGCGAAGGGAGGAAGACTAACCGAGTGAAAAGGAGCCTGCCGGAGAAGATGAACGGAGAGTGAGCTCCGCGGAAGGTCGACGGAACCCTAGCAGAGGGAGCACCGACAGTAGTTCGGCTTCGGAAGTAAAAAAATGATGGTAAAATGCAGAGGGGGGAAGGCCTATTTATAGGGCCGAGCGAGCGATGTCGGTCGTCCGATGGTGATCTAGAGAAAAGGCGAGAAAGGACCTGGGTCGTCCGATCAAACCCTAGGTAATTCCCGAGGCACGACGGCACACGTGCGCGCCGGTCACTCGTTGAGACTGGTGGCTGACACTTCGTTACTCGGGGGACCAATAGCCATCCGACACGTGACCCCAACAATTAATGCGGTAATTAAGGAGGAAGATACGAATCAGCCCAGTCTAGGTCGGGGATAAGACCGAAAAGACAGTTGAGGTGGTGTTGACACACCGATCAGGTAAGCAGGTCGAGTCTAGTTGTGAATGTCGGTCGGGTGAGTAAACCACTTGGGTGCGCTAGGCTCGCTTTAAACTAACAGTCTAGTCAGTCGGACTCGAGGTCTCCTTCAACTAGACTCAAAGGGGATGTTTATGATCCCGACCTAGTTCACGTGTAGCTCGGTCGGCCAGCCTGGTGCCACATCATGATCGGGTCGGGACCGGGGGTCCTCGGGGCCCAGGCGAGCTGAGCCGCCCGAGCGAGCAACCCATCGGATATAGCCTGACCAAGGCCACTCAAGAACGTCGAGTGTTCGACCCCGACCAACATGAACAAGAAGGTAAGGGATTCTAACCGCCGAGCCGGAGAATTCCCGAGCTTTTAACCACCTGACCCTAGGCTAAGTCGGGTTAGTCAAATCTGAGTGCTCCATGACTCGGAAAGCACACCGCCTCATTCTTGGAAGTAGCGGCCGCATAGCCAGATTTCACTCAGAGCCGTCGGTTGGCACTCCCATACGAGATTTGTCACAAACACCCATAGACACCTACTTTCTGACACGACACTAAATGAAGTGGTACGGGAGTCGGCGTAGTCCTGACATCTTTCGTGCTCGAATCACGAGTATCTCGCTGACACAGTGATCCTCCTACCATACCCCTGCACTTCGTACCACGGCAACTTACGCTTGTGTCAGACCAAGCGGCATCGGATGGCGCCCATCAGCGAGCTGATAGTGCCCCTTGTCTTACCCCCGAATGCGACGCCTTACCCTGCCACCGCCTGCAACCTCTTACCCTGCTCCCGCATACGACAAAAGGTAGCAGGCCGAGCAGAAGCTGTCAGCTCCCTCTGCTATATAAGCCCCTCCGCTATCCGCTTCGGAGATACGCGTGTGATAGTGTTTTCTATCTACTGTTCCATTACTTTGCTATCTTTTCGTGGAGACTGACTTGACCGTCGAACGGCCATGTCGGGGACTTTTCCCGGCAAGTTGCTAATGGTCATTTTCTTGCAGGTCAGAACCAGCATCAGCAGTACTCAGTCCGCTTCACTCTTGGGAGTCCACCTCACTCTGCGACAGGTCAGCCGAGTGTGGCTATGCTATTTTTATACATCGAGGTGTGTATGTATTAAGTTTCAGATTGACCGCCATACAGTAGAGATGCTGTCCAATTTTCAAATAAGCAAGGACCTCTGAGAGGCGTGACACATTGGACCATCTAGCTTGGTTAATCTTTTCTATCTATTAATCGATTGATATATCTGATCCCGGCCTTGCCTACAGACAAGTATGGCCTGCTCAGCCAGCCAGCCTAGCGCCATAAAGGTCCAGCAGGTGGACCTACTGAGACCTCACCCGGGGAGTCCATGAGCTAGGAGGCTCCCCTGGGGCGCTATCCAGCCAGCGAGGTCGGTCAAGTCGGGCCCAAGCTCCTCCTGGCTCGGTCACCTTGACCCATGTCTCGATCCAGATCAGGGTCAGGCGAGCCATTTGGATGCGTGGCGACCCACTCTCCCCCAGCACCACATGAATCGGATATCCAACAGAATCAGCCAGACATAACCCAACAAACAAACCCCCAACTCAGGTCGTATCCTGCGCCTCAACTCTCCCAGGTGGACGCGTGGCAGCCCACGCTCCCTAACCATTACCCGACCCGATCCTGAGCACTCAGACCCGTAGGTCGGCGCTCAGATTACGGACTATCTCGTCCCTATGCCCCCTATGTCATTATATCCAGGGTATGACCCTAATGTCGGGGTACTACACACCTTACCTATTCCTGACACACCTCGCGGTCAGTCCGCCCATTCAGTAGCATCGTACTACTCGAGCATC